>JAXBDA010004251.1:0-29896 GCA_036023075.1 Gaultheria prostrata | reverse complement strand
GGGGGGGGTGGCGTGTTACTAATTTATAAGGGGGAAAGGTACAAAGGGGTATTATTTGGGTAGGGGTATAACTCATCCCGGGGTCCAAAAAATTCCCAAACCAAGGATTAAAACGTGGGACCGGGATAAAATGAGGGGGGATAACTTATACCCCCATTTAGTCCCACAGCCAATCGGGGCCTTAGTGTTAAGGGGTCTATAAATAGGTGTGAGTCTTTCATTAATCATTTGGCAACTTTGATCATTTCGAAATAGAATTAACAAGAGTATACCCCTTCGTATCCCATTTTGGGTGTTTCTCTCTCTAGCAACAATATTCAGGTTGCATCAACGGCAAAAATGGAATTAATGAAATCAATCTCAAGTTACCCAGTCATGAAATCAAAATTCAAATTCACAATTATAGTTCCTTTTTCCCATGCAAGTAACAATTCAATCGAGAAACAATCTTTCAAAATTAGGTTGCTTTCTCCTGGTCATGGTATATATACTGCAAATACCAAAGGCATCACACTTACAGATACGGGATACTATATCAACCAAAAGATTTACATCATACTAACAAAGCAGCAAAACAGTAACAACAGGGAATAAGCAATCATAAAAACATGGAATAACTACCTTCACATGTGAACTTCCTGTAGTCCCCGATGTTTGAATGTCATCTGCAAGCAACGGTTTGGGACATAAAGCTTTTCCACTTCCAGGTACGTTAACGTTGTCATCTTCATATTGTGAACTGTGGGGCAACATCATCACTACTTCATTTCCCACTATCAAATGCTTCAAAGCTTCTCTGCCTTCAAGTTTTGTGTCACAAAGTGCATGTTCATCCTTATTTTCCTCATTAGTTAAACGTCTCGTTAGCTCTGCACCTCTCTTATCATTCTCGAATAGAGTGCAACATAAGTCATTTTTTCCTTCATTACACAATTCCATAAGCTTGTTCTCAAATTCAAGCCCATGCGAAAGTGTCCTCAATACATCTTCTGGAAGTGGTTTCCCAGAATCATTGAGTAATGCCACCTCATGCATCCCAGTCCTTTCATACTCCTCCTATTACAAGTAAAGTAAAGTTGGACCACAGACAACACAAAGGAAAAAAAACAGCGCATATTAGAGATATTCACACCTCCCAAATTGGTATGAGCGACTGGACCATTTTCACTTCTGAACGTGTTTGAGACAGAGATGAGTACATTTTGAATTGCTGATTAAGTATATCTGCAAGACCACATGTTAAACAACCTTAGCTTTGAAATCCATGAAGGAAGAAATGTGAATCTTAATGGCAAATTCGTGAAGCCAAACCAACCCTCAACAGTAGAGTCACCCTCAAGTTGACAGGTACTTTGCCGTTTAACAACATGAACATCCTGAAAAGATGCAGAACCAAGTTGCCTAGGAAACTCCCACATCCAGCCATCTGGAATTGTGGAGGATATCCAAATTGGTGAATCAAAATCTGCATTGCCGCTTGAATCTGCCTAATGAGAATTTTCCACATCAAAACACAGAATATTGCAAGGTTAATGGAGGCATAAAAAGCTACCCTCCAGATGTCTCTAGAACTGGAAGAAACTAGACAACAACAAGAATAAATGAATCGAAACCTGAAGAAATGTATGTAGATTTATCTGACCCTGCTGCATTTTCATTGCTAGTATCCTTCCTTCGGGAAAAATCATTTGGTACTGGATGCCGGAACTTAACCTTTGATGCATGTAGATATCCCATCCCATATAAATTATAGTCAACCTATTATTGCAAGGAGAGGGAAAAGGAAACACAGTGATATGAGAACAACACAGTTTAAAACTGGATTACAAATTATGAAATTCAGTCGTGATTTGTGACTTAGCATTTGAACTTTGAAGATAGTATAAACTAAATTAGATCTACTAGAGAAATTGGAACTGCGAAGACAAGAGCCCAATTTAGAACCCTCAAATCCTATCAATTCATGGCTGGTATCAAAAGAGTTATGAAGACAAGTGTGCACTTTAGAACTCTTAACAGTTTCCAGGTGTACATATTGCACAGAGATAATGGGAAAGGAAATACAGTATTCAAGGGTCATCAAAGGCAATGTAGATGAAGTCATGAACTAGATGTCTACAACTATTCCAAACACAAAATATTTAAACATAAGATGCAGAAAAAAAATTAAAAGACCACCGCACACTGTACTAGGGGTAAAAGAAAGATGATGCTCCAATAAATTTCTATCTGACACCAGATAAGGAAAAGTGATATGAAAAGAAAGGATCCACCAAAGACTTGCTCATTCCAATCTATTTTCAGGAGCATATGGAAAATCATTGAACTAGCTTTTCTGACTGAAGAACTTCCAGTCCCCTTGAAACCAATCCACAGATGATAGAAGAGAAGTTTAACTTTCTTTTTAATTCATTTTCCAGAGTCAAATCTCAAAGTCCTTGCCTTAAAGTGCTAAAATTGGATCCACAACCTAAACAAAGCCATGATAACAAACTATATTACACGGAAGGCCAATTACAAAAGCTATCAGCAGATTGTGGTAGTTACATCTCATAACCGTTTGAAAGATAACTGGAGAAGATGTCTAAGTCCTCACAAACCACAATAGTTGAAAATAAAAAGAATTGCTCACATGTGGCAAATGTTGAATCCTTCTATGCTTATTGTAGACAGTTTCACTCATATAGGAAACAAAAATGTTTCAACATGGTAGTATCACTAACTCAAAGATACTTTTAAGAACTCAAACGAAAGATTCAAAAGTTAAAGAATGTCCTCGATACTTGAAACCACATTATGTTTCTTATTATAAAGTCCACTTGCAAAAGCAACTTCAACATTACAGATGGATAAAGGTCAAGAATATCTTATGGAGAATCATAAACAAAAGGATGTGACCCGCAAATTACAATTAGGACAGACCAAGATAATTTAGGTGCGTGAAGGGATTTACAATGTGAAACCCTTGCTGCTGTTAGACACTCATATGTGCCTATTAGCCAACATCTGAGGTGGCCAATGTCTTTCAGGACAACGCAAAATGATAACTGCTCAGCTATTGGGAATCATCTCGCTTGATGTGTTTCTACGACAATTTCCAGGGCTCCAGTCGACATCCTTGATGTTGAAAGGTCAAATTGTAAAAACCCGCCCCAGCTTACCTGCTAACTTTTAGCCTAACCACGTGGCTCAAAAGGTTAACTCAAGTTATATAGTAGCTGGTTGGAATTTTGTTATATATCACATCAATTTTTCAGATTTCCCCGATGTGGGACACTTATGACATGGGATGTCACAATCGCCCCATCTTATTATGCAACGTCCTCGTTGCATGGGCCCATCAACCTTCCCCCGGTGGCCATGGTGTAACACTTAGTTCTGTGAAGCGAAGTCCCACATCACCTAGTTACCAAAGTAATATCAAGTATATAAGCGTGAGGGTACCCTCACTTCATAAGCTAGCTTTTGGGGTTGAGTTCTACCCAAGACCGTGTAACATGGTATCAGAGCTGGGTGCCAGGGATGGGTAGGGTGCGTGTCTCTCGCCTGCACACGGCAGGTGCTGCCGAGTGAGCACGCTGCGCGTGAGGGAGGGTGTGAAGCGAAGTCCCACATCGCCTGGTTTGAAGCAAAGTCCCACATCGCCTAGTTACCCAAGTGATATAAAGTATATAAGCGTGAGAGCACCCTCACTTCATAAGCTAGCTTTTGGGGTTGAGTTCTACCCAAGACCGTGTAACAAGTTCTACATAGCACTTTGCTCCCACTCCGGGATTTAAGAGGTGGCTCATGCAAATTCTAGAGGTGGCCTCCACCATGTAGACCGGGGTTGTGCTCTGATACCACCTGTAACGACCCACCCCAACTGACCTGCTAACTTTTAGCCTAACCACATCACTTAAAAGGTTAACCTCAAGTTATGTAGTAGTTGGTCGGAATTTTGTTATATATCAGATCAATTTTTCAGATTTCCCCGATGTGGGACACTTATGACATGGGATTGATAGTTTTACTAAGAGAGAAGGAAACTAATGTGTTTATTATTGAATTTCTGAATGAATAAATTACAGTGCTCATAGAGCTCTTAAATAGAAAACCTAGACTAGAAAATCTCACCTACCAAATCTCTACTAATATAAAGATATACAATCATGCCTAATATACAATCATGCCTAATAGAAAATAGACACATGTTACACATGATTCACAGGGATGTCACACATATTTTGCACAATTGCATCACTGGCCGGATCAACTTATCTGGCCATGTTGAAGTCATTATACGATCTCCTCCTCCGCAGACTCCACCTCATTTATTAAGCAGCTATAGCTAGGGGTGGGCATCGTGTTGTGTCATGTTCATATCGTGTCATCTAGTGTTCGTGTCAAAATTCTCTCAACCCTAACCCGACCTGTTTAGCTTCTCGTGTTATCGTGTGGTGTCATATTCGTGTTCCGTGTCAAAAATAGCCAACCCTAACACGCTAACTTCGTGTTGTGTTATCGTGTCCTTTCATAAATTCCCACCCCGCGTCGTGTTCATGTTCGTGTCAAAATTCTCTCAACCCTAACCCGACCTGTTTAGTTTTTCATTTTATCGTGTCATGTCATATTCGTGTTTCGTGCCAGAAAAAGCCGACTCTAAGCCGCTAACTTCGTGTCGGGCTCATGTCGTGTTCTCGTGTCCTGTCAGAAATTCCCACCCCTAGCTATAGCTAATCGTCTAATAGCCTTCGATCCATTGATCAATGCTCAATTCCTCAACTTGCTCTCCTCGTCCCGCATCTAAGGGAAATAGACTTTTTCACAACAGGGTTGAAGCTCTGCAAGACCTCATCGCTACCGGAGAAAGGAAATGAAAGCAGCAAACTGAAAGGGAAAACCGTGCTAGCTCTCCGGCTCTTGTTCTCCTTCAGTACCTTCATATCTATCCTCTTATCCAGCCATCGAAAGGGCAGTAGGGCATTTCCCTGGATCCAATATGTGTTACTTCCGCTCCCATTACAAGTCGTAAGCAACTACCTTTTCTCAATGCTTACAGAACCCTGAGCTTTGCTTTGTAAGACTGATGTACCAAAAGACGGCTTTTTCATATGGGTGGAAGGTTTTTACTCTTTTTCTCTCAATGTCTTGGCAAAAAAGGGTCTTGCATTCCAAACCCCCTAAATTCGCTTTCCTACCAAGTGTCCATCTATCCGTTTTCTTACCACGATCTTGGGACCTCAATTGGGCCGAATTGGATCCAAATATTGGACCGTCAGCGACTTATCATTGGGGTCAAAGAGAAAGCAATAAAGAGGCCGTCCAAGCAAGTGGTGACAGGCAGCAGTCTGTTATAGGTACAATATCGCACCAAAAAGATGTGACAAGTCCAAGGTTTAGACCTGAGGCAAACCTTCAAATCATAGAACTTTTGACTTCTATCTTGTCCGATTGGAATTACTCGTACTGACTTACCATTTAATGGATTTGATTCTCTACTCATCTTCGTAAATATCATTTATCAATCCTATTGTTATTCTTGACATTTTAGTTTCACAGTAGTAGGTCTTCCCTGGTATTTTGGCTAAGGTACCAGTTTGGCATGGAGTTGGAATTTCTGAATTTTCCAAAATGGTGCTGGAATTAGGTTTGACTTGGCCTGATACATTTTTCTCTAGTGGGACTATGAGAGTAAATGTTGGATTCCACGTAAAACTAAAAGCGCAGTTACCAGGAACTGAAGAAGAAAGGGAATATGTGATTCATGGGGTTGTAAACTCCTCTCTAGAACTTCACCTCCCTGCAAGACAATTGACAATAACATCAGAATGAAGAGAACAATTTCCTGAATAGATAATTGGAAAACAAAAAAAAAGTGAAAAAGTAACTAATACTGCCATCATTTATCATGACCGTGTATATGCCTTCACCAGGCCTCGCACATAAGGGTGCATTGAAAATGTAATGAACCAAAACCATACCAGTTAGGCTGCATTTCCCCTAAATTCCACGATCATCTATTATGAATTTTTCAGTTTTTTCACAAATTTTGGAGAATAGTCGTCATTCATTCCTCTTGATGACAGGAATTTCAAAAGTAAAAAAAAATTGACCAAAAGTACACCAAAGATGGAAAAAGCTTGAAAAGGCAGTTTAACTGTCTTTTTTTGTTCCTTTTTTATGAACTTTCCTCACTGTGGTCTACATTTTATTTCTTATCTGATTCCTTTTGTGAGACAAATGATTAACCCCAAACTATGGGAAAAACTACAAAAGAATTCACTAAACATCAAAATATCAAATTTCTTTAGAATAATCAAATTAGGAGAAACTCCCCTTTTAATCATACTAGATTTAAGGCCTCGTGCCCAGCACGATTTTTATGCCCGTGTATTTTTATGAGTCCGTAATTAACCAAACACCCAATTTCAAAACTCCCTCTTTTATAAGTCAAAACAAACTCTAGGGACTCAAATGCGTAAGCAACAAACTCTAGGGACTCATAAGTCAAACAAACTCTAGGGACTCAAATGCGTAAGCAACAAACTCTAGGGACTCAAATGCGCAAAGCAACAAACTCTAGGGACTCAAATCCGTAATTAAACCAAAACCCAATTTCAAAAACTCTCTCTTTTATAAGTCCCCTTGGGGGGGATACACAGCAAAAATTAAGTATCACACATCATAGTTTTATTTTGTTAAGCACAAGGATACCAAAAGCACTACACACTTGAGACATACACAATATGTACACTACTGCTTATGCTAGTTACCGGGTGCAACTTTGAGTCCATTATCGTCCAAAGAAACAAACGAGAAGTTCTGTTCAAAAGAAAAGAAAAGAAAAGAAAACGAGAAGTGCAAGCTTTTGGTACACAAAAACTACTCGAACCACAATAAGAGCTCAAATTATCAGACTTCAGGCTCCATTATCAAGCGAAAATGGCTCAAAATCAAGAAAGTATAAACTGGTCTTTTTCATTGACGAAGAACCCCTAAGTACAGATTGAATTCTCTTCAAACAAACTAAAAATCAAAACCTGCCCCTCAAGGAGTGTAATGCAAAACAACAAGAATAACCATACCCCGGCCTCAAAAAAAGAAGTTATACCATAAACACGCATCCTGCAAAATAGAACCACCCCTATCACCTTGAAAGGGACGAGAATACAAAAGACACAAAACAGCACAAGCCCAAAATCCAAATAACACGGGTGGCTACAATCTTACTTCCCAAAATGTTGGCTACGTAAGTTTACCTTACAGGAAGACTGGAAGAGTTTACAGGATGAAAATTCCCAACCCAAGTACAACTTTTCCAAATCCCATCTCAGAAAGGGTCAAAAAGCTCAGTTTCTAATTATGAATAGGCGAGGAAAGTAAAAGTAAAGTCTTAATGAACAAAAACTCTGGAGTTAAAACACAAATATAGCAACAGCTACTTTTTGAGAAAAATGAAATAGAAAACAAAGGCTCCCCCAAACAGTATACGACCAACAAAATATCCATTAACTCTAAACAATTCCACAAAACTGTTGCGCGTTGGTGAGAAGCACGTTGAGCATACCAGGAGAAGAGTTGCAGCACGAGAGACATCATGCGGATAATAGCTTAAAATTTAGTTAAAGTGTTCCATCACATGCTCCAGAATATTGGTAATATCCTCCCCATATGATTCCAGAATAACTGAAAGAAAAAGAAGATACTCTCTAAAGCTTGCACCCTTATAATGATATATTTATATATAAAAAAAGTACATGCATCAGACAGCAGAACCCACCCCCATCACCGGTGGACGAATACGACATATGATAAACTAAATATTTGGATACAGTTGTATCTTTGCAAAAAGTTCCTCCGTTGAATGATACCCATAAAACTTCCTTGCCCGGACAAGGCTACAGCCATGCACATGCTGTCGTTTCAAACCTGCTTTACCTTTAAGCTGCAAGAGTAACACACAAAAATACGCAACAGCGTCCTGTGAGCCATAGCAGCTGTTAACAGGGAAAATAACGAGAGAGAGAGAGAGAGAGAGAGAGAGAGAGGAAACCTTCAATGCCTTCTCAACAGAAAGAGAGATCATATTCGTACATGCAGCACCTGAGCAATTTGAAAAACAAAATGTACACTAACCATGGGTACAAAGGAGAATTAGATGATAGCAAACACTGCAACCCAACACCCCATCATCAGAAACAGGAACACTAAACACCTTGAGACAAGTTGCAATTATATTCATCATCAACAGTTTATGCATAAGATAAACAAGTCAAATGGCTATAAGGCGAAAATCAAATTTGAACATTGAAAAAAGGAAAAGGCAAAAAATAATATTCACAATACTAATGATAAAAAATATTCTTTGATACAGAACATAATAAAGACAATGATACTAAAAACACTAACAGTAAGACTGACAATGATGATAATATTGATAACAATAAAATGATTAAAGAGGAAGAACACAGAATCCTAAAGTTCAACAAGAAAACGACATATTGAAATTGTTAGGGCTTGTCCCACATTGATTAAGTATAACCTCCAAAACTAGTATGAACCTGGGAGTCCTCTCCACTCATTGCCAATTAGTTTTGAGTTGGTTGCTTTAATATGGTATCAGAGCTAGGCTTTCGGTGGCTTTTGGACAAGACTGTGTTAATTTGGTTGCCCCGTTGTTTGTGCCTTACGTGCACCTTGTTTCGTCGTTTGTTATGACCCCAATAATATGGATCCGTTGCTTATCTCTCCACGTGCGGGGGAGTGTTAGAGCTTGTCCCACTCATTGCCAATTTGTTTTGAGTTGATGCTTTAACAGAAATCTAGCGAAATACTCTCCAGCATCAGAATACAGCAGGTAGAAAAATGAAGTGCAACAAAAATAAGTTGCCTAATGGGTGATATCGCGGAGAAACGCTATTTTAAAACTTATATCCCTAAGTCATCCAGTGGCACCTGAGATTTTTGACAACAATAATTTGCAAGAGATGGTGACATTGACAGATCCCCATGACTGAAGACACAAAAAAAAAACAAGCACAAGAGCGCTGTAAAGTAGGCGTCGCAGATGCATGCAGATTTGCAACGTTGCAAACTCGAAATGCATCATTATGATGATATAAGTAAAAATAGGAAAAAGCAAAAAGCCACATGGTATGAGAAATCGTTTAATTCATAACATGTCATACCGTCTTGGTCAGGCTGAAGTAAATCTGCACACGGTATGTACATATAAGGTAAAGCCTGCATAAGAAAGGAAATCAAACACAGATACTTTTCACTTTTCAGTTACAGCATGCTCGTGCATTAAATTATAAAAGGGAAGAACAATCCAACAATCGGGAGACATTTATTTTTTTCCAAACTTGCTGAATATCGTCATGCGCCACTGTCATATGCCAATTGACCACACTTTCAATTGATGGTTACGTAATACATTATAACTGAACAACTATGAGAAACAAAAGAACGTGTACGTTGACAGGAGAAATATGAGAAAAGTCGTAACACAGCAAACAGCAATCTACGGAAATCATTTAACTGGATTACATACATCTCTATAAGCAACACATAATGCTGGACAATTTTGCAAAGTTCTAACTGCAACATTTAACTTTTTAGAAGACAAACAAAACAAGTCTCAATTACATAGGGACGCAGCAATATCCCCACCAATCTAAAAGAAAGAAAAAAACTCGCAATGCCCATCGACACCAGACAATAGAACCTTATTAAATTATCACCCCAAATCCCCCCACATCCGTTTAGTTTACTTTGCTTCTCCTGCTTATCTTTCCCCTTTTCCTCGCTTCCCTCCCCTTCTAAGCTCTGATTTTATCTGCCCTCAATCTGTGACCTTGTTATCAAAACATCCTCCTTTTCGGTAACTGTAACATTGATATACATACAGAAGTGCATGCATGAAAGACCCCTCCCTCTACCTTCTATTGTCTTATTATATTGCATCACCTTGTGAAACTTTGTGAAATCCTATAGGTTTTAACATTCATGGTCTCATTTCCAGAACAATCCAAATTAAGCTTCTAACCAAACCCACGTGAAATCCACATGCCACTGACATCCCAAACCCCAAGTCCTTGATCAAATTAAAATGAATAGAACTGCATTAATAATAAAATACATTCTCTCCCGTTATAACATAGGAGTACAAATGTACAATGATGTACCATTGTATGTTTGTAAATTACAATTGCTCTCTAAATATTTCTTATACTCTCATAGGGACATTACATACACTATCCCGCGCTAGGATGTTTCTCTATAACTTGTGGGATGCAATGTACTTCTTAGATATCTGATGTGCATGAGGTACAGTTCACGGTGTAAGAAAACCCGCATCCAAGGATCGAGTGCTATATACATCCACGCTATGAAATTCATCTTCCAATTATGAACACCTTATGACTGAGACAAAAATTGCTAAATGTCTGACAAGAATTGCTGCCTTGTCTAATAAGTCTTGCACCCTACAAAAACATGCTGCACTATGTAAGTGACCACGCCGGAGTTGATCTCTTCATTCTTTCACATAAACCGCATTTGAGATATCGTCCTCATCCAATCTAAAAAGCCTAAACTTAACATGCAAAGAAGATGAATAACCAATAGGAATTCTTGGTTGAATCTAAAGGTCCAGTTTCCGCATATGAACATTTGAGATTTGGGATCTGAAATAATAAAAATCCAACTTCACTCCATTGCACTAGAAAAAGAAACTGTGTTATTTTCCCACGAGAAGGTATTATGATTGATCCTCTGCACCAATGAAAGAAAGTTCTTCACAATCAGCAAAGGGGTTGAGCACAAGTTCCTGCTACATATGTGTCATCAGAACCCTAAGAAACACAAAAGCTGCTTTTGTGTGAACGCTACATCTGTGAGTAATTTTCCCATGGAAAAAGATTTATTGTATTTAGTTGAAACCCAGAAATGATGGTGCTAGTGGCTCTGGTAGTGTTCACGGGGAGGGAGCGGTGATAGGTGGCGGTGGCTAGAGTGGATTGTGGTTCGGTGGTGGTTTGAAAATAGTGCTGACCAGACAACGGTTTTCACCTTCAAAAAGTGGAAACATGTTCATTTTGGGAAACATGTTCTGCCAAAATGAACTCATTGTCCATTGACCAAACAATATGTTTACCGTCTCACCAAAAACCAGTATATTTTCCAAAAAAATGCCAAAACAAGCAAAGATATCAATTGAGCCAAATCACTGTCTCTATCAATATTCATCACAGGCCAAAATGGATATCGCTCAAAGCAAGATAACAGACTCGTACCAACATGATTGCATATTTGCATTGGTTTCAATATAAATACATATCCACAGTAGAAATAACGACGAAGCAGTTAACACAAAAACTCCACAGACGTGAGTTTAAAGTTTGGTCCATCAGATGTGGTAATCCAATGTATCATACCCCCAAAACAATCAAACACAAAAAAACAAACGATAATCATCTTACTCGATGAATATGCAAACAAGTCTTCTGTCCAGCCGGAGTCGAGCCATATATTCTTATCACAGGAACTTCATTCACCTTCCCGCCTAAAACAATCAGGAGAATTAGATTGTCCTCCAAGTTCACTCAGCTCAAAGAGAAGTCGTAACATCAAAATTGATTAATAAACTTTGATAAATTTGACGTATTGAAGAAATTGTTAGGGTTTATGAGGCGAACCTTGGAAACTGCTGTAACAGATGTCGAGGCCTGGTATTGGAGGGGCCATGTAGTGATCGATGGAGACAATGCGAAGGCTGAAAACGTTCGAATCAGGCTGCGAATTCTCCATCTGTTTGTATGCCCAATAACGTACACTACATGTGAGTTTCTGTTTTGCAAATGTCTTTAGCCTATACACACACGCAAACTGGAAGTGGAATAGAAGAAGAAGAAGAAGAAGAGAGTGAGGGGAAGAGTTCGAAGAAATTCGGTTGAGCACCGTTTAGGGTTTCTATATAGTCGCCTCCAGAAGGCATTTGAAACTTCCCCCGCAAGCTGTTTGCAAGGATGCTCTTTTTTTTTTTCTTTTTTTAGGCTTATTTGCAACTTTACCCCCTAAACTATCACTTTGTTGTAACATCACCCCCTAAACTACCAAACTTGCCAACCTCACCCCTCAAACTATCAAAATTGAGCAACAACACCCCCTTACCTAAAAACTGTTAAAATCATTAACGGCGTCATGTAAAAAGTCCATCATACCCTCATTGGTTAATAGGGTCAGTGGACGGCACTTGGGATTTTTCTCTCTTTCCTTCCTCGTTTCTCTCTCTCTCACTCCCTCACGCAGATCGACCAATCGATCTCAGCCCACAGCCATGGTCGAACCCTAATCACACATACTATTCTCTCTCTCTCTCTCTCTCTCTCTCTCTCTCTCTCTCTCTCTCCCTCTCTCTCTCTCTCTCTCTCTCTCTCTCTCTCTCTCTCTCTCTGCCTCTCCGCGCTCACAATCACTGTTTCGATCTGAACGAAGCAAGATCGAGAAAATCTGGAAACAACAAAGAAGCTCATCGGAAAAACCTTCGATTTGTTCGAATTTCAAGGCGTAAGTACTGTATCTTCCCTCTATCATAAGTTCATGTACATGATTATGTTGATTGACAACATTTTGCCTTTTTGAAGTTCGAATCAAACCCTAATTTGAGTACGATCGATTGAAAGCCAAAATAGTTCGATTGAAACTCAAAATGGTCTGTTTGAAACCCAAAATGGTTTGATTGAAACCCTAATGGTTCGACTGAAACCCTAATGCACCATGCAAGACCGTACGGTTGTTTATTGTTTAAAATTTGGGGATTTTTGGACAGATGTGTCTGGATATGAAAAATTAGCTTACACAATCTTGAATGTTGTTGTTGTCTGAATTAAAAACTGATTGTTGCATGATTTGTGTTTCCTTTGTTGAATATTAAACTCAATGGTCCTTGTTTTCATGATTAGCCTTTCTTGAATATTATAACTCCCACACGTGATTTTTTATGCCAGTTTTTTATGACTCACATGCAATCAATTAGATGTATATGTTTAGTAAATTTGATTTTCCTGCATATCAATGGTCATTGTTTTCACATGCAAAACTTTGTGTTTGCCTTTTTTCAATATTAAAGTCAGTGGTCTTTTTATGGCATTTTTTTATGTCTCACGTGCAATCAAATGTATATGTGTATTCATAATTAGTTGTTGTCTGACATACTACAATGGCCATATTATAACCCACAAAATCCTAAATTTGTTGCACAGGAAACATGGTTGACTTAAAGTGCACTTTGTATATTTATGTGGGTGGTCAGATTGTTAGAGGCAAGGAGGTTGAGTACGTCAAGGTGGTAAGGGCCGAAAGCAAGGTAGATCCAGATTCCTTCTCCTATTATGATTTGATAGATATAATTCAAGAGACACGGTATTATGATGGACAGGTGAATAACATAAAGTGTGTTTTATAGAAAACCAATGTGTGACATGAACACTGGGTTAGTTCAATTGACTTTTCATGTTGATATCATTCAAATGTTTGCAGAGCATTCTGGTAACAAGTTTATGGTAATTGATGTGTATGTGCATTGCCCTAATTTGGTTGATTCTGATGAGGAGAATGAGATACGTAGAGAGACAAATGTGATAAACCAAGGTTGCTTGACTGAATTAGGAGTTGACTTAGAAGATGGAGATTTAGTTGGAGATGAGGCAGAACTAGGTGGTGATGAAGATGGAGATGTAGTTGGAGATGAACTAGACGTAGAACCCATGGATGAAGACACTGACTCAGATTGTGAGTGGACCCCCTACTCTGATGAATCAAGTTATTGTGCATCTTTTAGTGGGGTAGAGGAGTCTTCTGATGAAGAGCAGGAGCAAGCTATTGCCTTGGTAGGTTTAGCTAACTATAACCTTGGTAGTAAAAGTGACGAAGAAATGGACCCTAGTTTTGACAGTGATGATAACAACTTGGTTGAAGGATGTGATGATGATGGGAAACCTAATTTTCCTGAGTTTAAAGAAAGTTTCATGAACAACCCTTAATTAATAGAAGGGATGAAGTTTCCTAATGTGAGGGTATTTAGGAAATTGTTGAGGAAATACCACATAAAGGAGGGGTACTTGTTTAAATTTGTGAAGAATGAGTCTAAGTGGGTCACTATAGTGTGTGTAAAGAAATTTGGTTTTAGACTTCATGCCTCTCCCATGTATGAAGAGAGATCATTTCAAATAAAAAGGATTAACCAACAACATGAATGTACTAGGGAGTACACAAATAACATTGTAACTTCGTTATGGCTTTCCCAAAAGTACTTAACCAAACTTAGTGATGCACCTGAGACTTGATATCTTACCGGGTCATCTTTTTTCTGGGAGGCAGTGGGATAATTCTATGTTTGTTCTTATGCTTTTATTTTTTTTAAACATAATTCTGTGTATTTAATTTAATGCTTAAATGCTTTGAAAATAAATTGTTCATGTATTTAATGGACTTCATGTTTTCGTTTAAGCAGCTTATCTTCGTGAATGTTAAGACGGTGATGAAGATGTGTTCCATGTGATTTGTGCACAAAACTGCATAGTTTTAAAAATAAAAAATATCAGTATTTCAAACAATAATGAGCTCGCAGTAAAATAATGATTGTACCGATTGGGACATCACGATTCACGAGCACACCTACACGGCTATACCAACAAAAAATCTTGGTAAGGTACCAACCGCAACACAACTACCGTGGCAACAGAAGAAAGTCTTGAACAAGAACCTGGATACAGCACCGGGATGCAAACGAGTCACGAGCTGCTTACGAGTAGCTCGTGGCTTAGCTCGTTAAGGCTCGGCTCGGCACATTTAGTAATCGAGCCGATCTCTAGCTCAAGTTTCGGAAAGTTTTGGGCTCGTTTAGTAACTCATTTTTATTGACTCGATTTGTTTAAGGAGATTCGTTAATTAAATTACTCTGGCTTGGCTCGGTAAGGTCTGGGCTCCCATATTTTCGTTGCTTGTTAAACAAAATGTTGTGGACGTGACATCTTCATAATTGAGTAATGCCCAATTGCCCACTACATTTCCTTCCAGCCACCCCAAACCCATTTCCTTAACTCCAAGCAATTTCTGCTTTCGAATAAACCCTCAATTGAGCCAATTCTTATAAGACCTCGCATCATACCAATAATTTCATGTCGTGTCATAATTCATATTGTATGTTAAGGGTATTTAGTAACATTATATTTTCAGCACCTAATTTTTTTTCCCAATAATGAATTTTTTTTACGACTAAAGAAAGAAATCTACTAATTTTCTATGACCCTATAAGAAAATACTAGCAAGAAATTATCCGAGAAATCCACTCTCATATCCCAGTTCGAACTCAAACCCGGCTCTTCTCCAATCCCCTAACCTCTTACTCTTACCAATAGTACCATCTTTTATGAGTTTATCACCAGAAGAATTCAAAAGGAGGGTCGTTCTCCAATGGATTTTATGAAGATTTGATAAAATTATACCCTTGATTTTATCCATTCTGCAAAAGATTTCATAAAATCTCTCATTTTTTTATCAAGGGTATGATTTTATCAAATCTTCATAAAATCCATTGGAGAACAACCCATGACTTCACTCTAAACGAAAAAGGTTAGTTCTATGCAGATCTTTCTTTCTCTTCCTCAGATTAAGCATTGGAGCCTCCTACGTTTTGCGTATCTTGGATTGATATTGCTCGAGCGAGGGAAGACACTAAAAAAGAAAGAAAAAGTTGACAAGCAGAGAAATAGACAGAAATATCGAACTCCGCATGCGACAGCCACCAAAGTTGCAACAAATTCCACTGTCTAATTGTGGTCCATATGACTGTACGAGACGTTGAAAATGCAAATGCACAAGCAATAAAACAAAGAAAGTTCACAAAAAAACAAAAAAATGAAACCAACATCTAGTTTAGCCTGCCAATCGAAAAAAAAAACCCATCTAGTTTAGCCACAAAGTTCACAAATCGCACCACAAATTGTACTTCAACCAATCTTACAAGTTGTGTTGGTAGTGTTTCCCATTCCCATCTCCCTCTATCTATGAAATTGCATACATCATCAAATAAACTACACTCGTCCTTTCGTCCAACTCCTCTAAAGCTCCTCCAGAAAAATGTACCATATGTAGTTTAAGGGTTGTTCTGTTTCTTGTAACAGGGGGAAGAGTATGACCTATTATATATTAAATACAAAAATTGACAATTATCCTCACTCTCGACAGCAGACTATGTCAAGTGAACATAAAATATCAACTAATTCTCCATCCAAATCGAAAGAAAAAGCTAAGTCAGTTACCACCAAAAAGGCCAACGAAACCTGTCCGTCAAATCAATCTGCAAAATATTAGGAGCCTTTATCAGCAGGTGGGGGTGGTGGTGCCTTTTGAGCTGTCACAGAACCTGCTGACTCCTTAGATTCGACAATTTTGCGGAGCCTATCTTGAAGAACTCGATCTCTGTCTTCTGTCCTGCGGAGCTTCCTCCATCTGTAGGAAAGCCAGAGGCCAAACCCACCGTACACAACAATGTAGGAACCCCATACGTAAGGGTAAGTTACTGCATGCTCTTTAATTTTCCGATACTGTTGTTCTATCGTCCCTGTCCACCCAACAGCTGGAGAGTTTGGTGGTTGCTGATCTTCTTTATTGTCTTTGTGAGGAGCTTCCATTTCTCTTTCCCTTCACCGTTTATGAAATGGCTAATGTAAGACCTCGGAATAAGAGAAAATGGTAGTTCCTAGAAGTTACCTTCCTTGGCTGCACCCGAAAATCAGAAAGGAGAGTTAGATATAGCAGTTTTCCATGTCCAGTCGCCTAGAACTCGACTTTGCCTACACGAATTAAGAAAACACATAACAACTACATAAACAAGCACAACCGTAGCACAGTGTTTGCAACTAGACAACTGAAGAACAAGCTATGAAACCATAAATTACAGAAATCTTGCTCAAGGACTGGATCTCATCACACACACTGATTGACTTTAATTTAACATGGTGAACCAATTAACTTTGGAGGATGAAAACGGACAGGACATATTGAATTACCATTTCGTTAATATAATGGTAAATTAATCTTATGGGAGGGCATTCAGACTCAAGTCCATAAAGCAAAGTTCACTGTCCAACTAATAGAATGAAACTCTGGTTGTGGGAGCGTGGATATTACATGCCCTTAGGAACAAGTAAATTGCACCTTTTTTTTCCATAACCGAGTAAAATTGAAGAAAGGACTTCCACTCAGGCAGAGCCAAAATAGACAGACTCAAAAAAAATGCAGGTGGGCGTTCTATTTTTGACATTTCAGGCATTGGGCTGAGTTAATGGAGCTGGGGCTGGCAAGTTAGGCTCCCAAATTCCTGCGTGCTTGCCTCACGTGCTGATGGAAGACAACTCTGGGAAGGGAGGAAACGAGATGTGTAACAAACCAGGAGATCTCTTTTGGGCGACCTGAGGAGGATTGAGGCCTCCAAGAGGAGCAAAATGTCACAGCAGAGCCTTGTCCGAAGTGGTTCGGAATTTGGATCCCTCGAGGAAGAAAAATGAAGCTGTGAAACTTGGAGTGCTTGATAAACCATGAGAAGGGAGACTTTGGGATGCAGGGAAGTGTTGGTGGGAAGGAAGGCAACCTATCCTTTTCTTGGATCTGAAACTTGGAGCACTTGACAAACCAGGGAAGAGTAGGAAGGCTGTACTACTTGGAGAAAAAGCCCCTACAAATAGATTTCAACATAAATTGCAAATGCTATCTCATTAGAATAGGAGGATCACCCTTGTGATTGAATGGGCATTGGAATAGCTGGGCTTTTATAAGGTATATCCCAAGGAAGAAACTGTTCAGGGTGTTAAATTCAACTAAAGTACAGAAGTACACATACTAGAACCTGAACATGGAAAGGTAAATGAGTTGGGAAAACTTTGAGTTTAAATCCCCAAACACACTCAGTCCCAAGCGGATACCAAACTACCATCCCCTAAGTTCCACACAATACCATGGAAATTGATTGTATCATCTCAAGAGTACACTTCCACTCCAGAGAACAACAAGAGGTTTCATAACACTCACGAAAGTTGACTACCACCATCCAAACACGCTAAGCTCAAGCAGCTCGACTAAACATAAATTTCAAAATCATACACCCCCAAGACTCCTAAATCATTAGGCAGTGGCTGTGAAAAAGCTGGACCGTACAGGAATGCAAGGAAATAAGGAGTTTCTTGTTGAGGTATCGATGTTGAGTCTCCTCAATCACCCAAATCTTGTCAACCTTGTCGGATATTGTGCTGATGGAGATCAGAGACTTCTGGTATATGAATGTATGCCATGTGGTTCTGTAGAAGATCATGTACTTGGTACTCATCTCCTTGTCATAATTTCGATATGAGGTGTTTGGACAGAGGGAAATTGACTTCTACATTGTGACAAAGAGAAAAGAATAAATCCCAGTTGCAGAAGCAAAGAAAATGAGTAAAACACAGAGAAATCAAAAAACACAAATACAAAACACCCAAAATGAAATTTCACGTACAAATTTGAAACTTGCAAGCCAAATATAGATATACATCCATACAAATCAAACACAAACAAAGAAAAACCTTACTGCCAGAAACACAAGCCGTGTTCGACAAATAGCAGAAGGCGCGATTGAGAGCTTGAACAACATCGGAAACAGACCTGACGCTTCTAATCAAGACGCCCACCATGCACATCGGGAACAGACAACATGTTGAAGCCATCAAACGCCTCGCGTCCCTCCATCTATCGCCACCACGCACATCGGCAACAAGAAACACCTGTTAAGGCAGCCAAATTCTCGATCAGACCCCCAAACACACTGGCAAAACCAAGCAGAAAAACAGGGACCCAGAAGGAAAAAATAGAAAAGACTGGAAGGGTATTTCCAATATTCCACTCCAAAACGCCTAAAAGACCAAAAAGCAGATCACAGTTCCACCAAATCACAACAAAACCAACTCTTCAAGGGCAAAATCAAAGTGCAAAATTGGAAGCAATTGGCAAATGACCAAACATAAATTCATAGCACCGGCTCTTTTAAGAGCTCTGGCAGTGTGGATACCATAACCAGAAGTAGTTTGGTTTTACCTCCTATACAAACCGTTGGATAAAGTTTCAAATGTAATCTGCCAACATACCATATCCAGAAGTAGTCTTGTTTTATACAAACCGTTGGATCAGGTTTCAAACGAAATCTGGCCACAGGTTACCTCAAAACCTGAGAATACTTACCAGATCATGAGTACACTAGCCACTTTCAGTACTTACTGTTTTCATGAGAACAAATGCAGCAAATTGTGGAACATAAAATCAATGAGGAGTTCAGTTCGAAAAAACGTCCATGTGTAGTGTCCCCAAACCAGTTTTTGGTACAGAAAATGTACCCTACACAAATATACGCTCTTTCTTTTCCGTTTAAGCATTAGTACTAAATGAATCAACAGTGTTCAAAAAATGCTTCAAAATTTAAGAACAAAAATAAAAGAGAGGTTCACAAGTCAGAAGCATCAAGGATAACAAAACCCAAACAGAACCAGGTGGTCATTGTATGACTTACATTAATATTTGTTTGCAGTTATATTTGAGAAGAGATAAAAGATTGAAAATTTAAAAAAATGAAAAATCGAATGTAACCTTCAGGAATATGTACAAGTTACATTTACACCTAGGATTATTGCCACTTGGAGGAACATCCTTGTCACCAAGTTTCCTGTCTTCAGAAGGAATAATTTTTGCAAAAATGAGGTGGTGTGGGGGGAATTGTTAATGCAATACACTTCAGTTTACTTGTGATGCTCTTGGCGCAACAAAAAGTCTATAGAACCAGCAATATTTCGTCAACAATGTAAAGTGACTGCCTACTGCCTGCAAATCTGTTGAGCAGAGATGAAGAACTCGAATTCCACAGCAAACAACATATCAAGTCGTTATTGTCCAGTAAATCAGGAAAGGGATCTGGGCATTTACCCAGATGACGTTCAGAAGTTAAAAAGCCAACCTTTCCATTCTGCCGGCCTTCTTTCACGAAAATCAATTTTGTAGAATTACCATGTTCATATCACTCGTTTCCACAACCTGAGGGCCTGAAATGAGACAAGCACCAGCAAAAGCTCAAGTTCATCGCACATTTATGCGCTGCCTCATAGGTCTACCATCATCAAAATCCCTCCTGTTGTCCGACCGATTGTGAGAATCATTAAACCCTCCACGCTGCCTACTTCCAAAACCTCCCCCTCTAGCTCCTCTGAAATGGCGTGAATCACTCTCTCTGCTATCCCTTCTACTACGCCCCCCATAGTCATCCCTCTGAAAACCCCTGTTACTGCCATAATCATCCTTCTGAAATCCTCTATTATTACCACGAGACCCTTGTGATGGTCTGTTAAAACCATCATCCCTCTGAAATCCTCTGTTATTGCCACGAGGCCCTTGTGATGACCTATTTAAACTGCCATCGTACGGGGTTTTACCATTAGACCCAGACCTCGAGCCTCCAGAACGCATAAAATTGCCACGATCCCTTGAGTTATTTCCTCCTCTCTCCAGACCTTTTGATCCCCCGAATCTATTTATTGAGGAGCATCGAGCTTCACCGTCGGATTCAGAAAAGGGTTCATCATCACTGTAACGAATTTGTCGTCTCCTAGAATCCTGGTTACTAAAAACATGTTTATCCCCTTTATTCCGCCGGGACCCAAAATCCGAATCCGCCAAGTCATCGGTATCAGAACCGATCCCATAATCTTCATCTAAGCCAAAACTTGCTGCTCCACTACCTCTAGTTCTCTGACTGGAGTCGGTAACTTGACTAGATTTCCAGTTGGACTGGACTGGAAGGTCACCATCTGAATCAAAATCTTGTTCATCAACCTCAGAGCCAGAGAAGGCTGATTTTCCACGCATTACCTTAGATGGCTTATTGCGTTGGTGAGCAGTCCTATTATCATCGTCAAAGCCTTCAATATCTTCAGATTCAGAGTCACCTTCAACCTCAGAGAAATCAATCAAAGAACTTTTGCGTAATTGATTACCATTTTGAGTGTCCAACTCATAACTGTCGACATCATCATCATCTTCTTCATCGTCAAAATCATCAAATCCTTTCCTAGACCTTTTGTGCCCACGATCATAGAATTCCCCATCATTTTCCCTAGGGGTTCTGTTGGGCCTATAAGATTCCTTGTCCGGGACCTTAAAGTTTTCTCCTTGAGACTGAATGTGTAGGGGAAAATCTTCATCCAGCTTATGAGAATCTGCATACTCAAAAGCAGCAACATCTGCCCCATTGGATTCGTTGTCATCGAAATCAAAATTCCATGCATTGGAAACCTCTCCCTTGCTGGGAACCTTCTCCAACCTCGTTTTGGGACCACATTGCCGATCTTGCAATTGATTCTCCGTAAAATCATCTGGTGGACGGTTGTGTTCGCACTGAAAACATACCATATTTCGCCTATAATTCAAGAAATTGCACCTGCCAAAGGATAACACCAGGAATAAACATTTTACAGTTCACATCATATCTGAACACCCTTATACGAGTACTGGCACCACGTGATGGTGAACATGAGCAGGTAAATAAATGTTAGATTGGAAAGTGTGAAAGTGAGCTGGTAAATGACGCAATATAGGTAGATATGTTGTGTAATCATCAAACTGTAGTGGCCCCTTAATTAATGAGGAAGACCCTAAATATGATGGTCCAAATCAGTGCAAGTCCTCCATGTACTATGACAGGTTCAAGCTATGTGCATAGACAAGTGTGCACACGTTTATCACCTGTAATTATCTTCAACAAAATAATGGAATCAGCAAAACCCTATGCACAACACTTGAAAGTAGAAACATACTGTGGGCATTCCCATTCTCCCGGAAGCAGCTCTCTCTTGGGACGCTTGGCATCACATTGCAGGCACACTGAATTCTTGGCAAAATTCATGAAGTCACACCTGAATGCAGAAATAGGCTTCAGGTAAATTACACAGAAATCAATTCTCATTGAAAACAAGCAGGCAAAACCCAACCTAATCACGCGAGCTAAATTTTCAAATACTTCCCAAAGATATTTTTAAAAACCACTAGATGGTGGCCATCAATCATCCAACTAGGCAATTAAAAGATCCACCCATACAAAACTATTTGCTTGTCTAATGTCCAACAGTTATTTAGACTCTTTAGAGGGCACCGATCTATGGTTTATTTTCAATTAAGGCAGCGCATACCACAAGATAGGGACTACTGACAAGTGACAAACGGTTAACAATCTTCATAAAACATATCTTCCGTTTATACAGATAATATTTCAGAGAATGCTACTGATACCATTGTCTTTCACAAGGTATTACACCGTCCACCCGAAGAACACAGAATAAGCTGGATTGGTACAAGATATTCTAAAATTGTTTTCACTTGGACAGTTCTAATCATTCTTAGCAATATCAATGTCTTAAAATCAATCGAGAGCAGAACAAGTCGGCTGTAGCAAAAATACAAACTCTGGAAGAGATACATACTTGGGACATAGCCAATCCCCCTTTTTCATCTCAATGTCATCACGTCCGACTCGTTTCTTTGGAGGAGGAGGTGGTTGCTTCACCTTTGGTGGTGGTTTTTTTATTATAGGAGGAGGAAGATTTGGATCTATTGGAACTGCACTCAACTTGACAACCTCATGCAGTAGTTTGCGGACGACCGTCTTTAGTGATTTTATTTTTAGAAGGGACTCATTAACAACTGATCCATTCACGGGATCAAAGCCATATGTCAATAGGACGCGCATAACATCAATAGTTCGTGCCTCATCCTCTTTATTAGTCACAAGATATGCTCTTTCACAAGAACTTCTTAAACTGCAGGAACTACAAACCTGAAATGTAAAAAATTCATAAACCCCAACATAAACAGTTTATTGTGATCATTATCCTATTGAATAAAGCAGTTCATAATTTTACTTGCACAAGTGCTAAGATGTTGCTGGAAAAGAATACGAGTCTGGGTGCCATGTAACATGGATGCTCAGTTATACCGTTCATTGGCCCCTTTAAAATGAGAAACTTTTAACCTAAGAAGCACGGGTACCGGTACGCGGTACGGGTACGCGATACGGCAAAAACCTACGGGTACGGTTGGGTACGTAAGTGTAAATTTTTATTTTTTCTCCTATTTTACTATGTTCCATTGCACAAACTAAATAAAACACTCATTTTACCAACAAAAAGAAGCATAAATAAGAGTTAATCATAAGTGCATAGATGAAACAAGTGCAATGTCGTTTTAGAGTTAATACTCAGTCTGAGAGAGAGAATGCGAGAGAGAGAGAAATTGATACTCAGTCTGAGAGAGAATGCGAGAGAGAGTATACGAGAGAGAGAGAGAGAGAGAGTAACCAGTAACCAGATTCGCAGAATCGCAGTGGTGTAGTCGCTGAGGAGCTCAGAGCTCTCGTCTATGGCTGCTGACAGCTTTTGGACACAAACAGATGCACTATTCAGCAAAAATCTGGTTTTCCAGGTTTGTCTCACGCTCTCTCTCACGATCTAAAAATCTACCTGTGCACTTTTGTATTTTGAGCCACAAACACTACCAAAAAAATTAAGAGCACAGATGTTGCACATATTTTTTTGCAGGGCTCATCTCGGGTCCAGCAAAGATTCATTTTTTGGAATATTTTATTTGGAATATATTTTCATAAGTACTTGAAAAAAATCAGCTCAATCGAATATCGTTGCGAGCTTTTTCAAAATTGAAAAATTTGTTGAGCGGATCACTAAGTTTTGCCACTTGGATTCTGAAAAAGTCCTTACCGATATAAAATTGAGTCGGTTTTTTTACAGGAATTCACAGAAAAATATTTTAAGAAAAATGAGCTATTCGGATATCCTTGCGGAAACCAAGGTGATCCCGGCAAAAAGATCTGTGCTCTGTGCAAACAGACTTAGTGAAAAATTTGTAGCTTGGACAAGAAAAATTTATAACCACGCCAGGAAAATTTGTAACCAACACCAGAAAAATTGGTAACTTTTGCGCCATCTTTTATGACATGCACTGATTTTTTGAACCATTAAATCCATAGATTGGACCACAAAAATTTATATGTTGAGCCACGAAAATTCGTAAAGTAATCACAAAAGTTCATTTGAATTTATATATTTTGACCAAAAAAATCTCATAACAGGAGCCCAAAAATGTCACAAAAATTGGTAAGGTTTACACCCCTAACATGGGGGTGTGTGTTGAAGCATTTCTCGAAGGTTGTAAATGTCAGTTTTGAGGCTCTCTCGCACTTTTTGTTTTCAAATTGCTCACTTATCTACCTAGAGAAATTGCCCAGAAACAAGGGAAAAAAATGTCACCCTTAATTCGCGGAAATTTGGTTTCTTCTGGTTACATGCATTGCTCAAATTCTTATTTCCTGGCTTTGTTTGATCCATTTTATAACAGAGAGCCTTTTTTCTACTCTAGGAATTCATGCACGATCAACAGATAATCATGTTTGCTTTTCCTTTCACAATTATATTGCGCAAATTATTCTTTGGGTTAAATCTTTTAATGGGAGTTTTAGAGTTGGGTAAACTTTCACTTTACAAACAATTGGAAGGCAAATGGGAAATGAGAATCTGCATTAACAAGATACACGGATGAGTCTGCGTCTTGAGAAGAGAATGTATGTAGGGTGGTGGAATACTGTTATATCAAGGAAAATGCTAACCACAGTCCTAGGGTGGTAAATAATTTGTAGAAAGTGCTTCGGTATCCGTGAATGGGTTTTGGAATTCTTTTGGGCTATCCATTGCCCACCGGGCAGTTGTTAGCAAGACACCTAAAAATCATCTTGAATGTTTCCTTATCCTCCTACAGTGTGTATGTTAGTATAGATTTGTTCCCTTGCAAAGGAAACAGAATTTCTCTTCTTTTGGAACTCTATGATTTTGGTCTTAATTTTCTGGTTCAAACCAGAAAACCACCATTGAAACTTCTAAATTTTAAAAAGTGTTACCGCCGCATCACCCTTATTGGATTTTCTCTATTAAAACTTGGGTGTGAATTCAATTCCTTTTCCTCATTCTGATCATAAATTTGAGAGAGTTTCGCTCCGCATTCCTATTTCTTTTGCAGAAACGGAGAAAGAAGGCAAATTGTCAGCTCCTCTTATTCCCAATTATCCTTGTGGTATTGCTTGTTTTGTTGAAGAGGTTGCTGTCAACCAGTGCACAAAAAATCAAAACATTTCCTCCGGGGAAAGAGTGCTCGGATGTTGAGTTGGTCCAAAACTTTACCATGTGTTGGATTCCGAGGCCGCATGAGTACCCTCCATTACTGCACATACCAGACTCTGGGCATCGTGGAGTAAGAACTGCTTTTCTTCCGTTTGGGGATTTGCCTGATGCGTCATGCAGGAAGACCAACTCATGTCCCGCAACTGTTCTTTTTACCGGGAGTAACAAGTCCTTTGCACTAGGTAGCTCTCCATGTGGTTGGCCATAAAAGTCTCTACTAAAACCATCTTCTAGGATTTGTCATTCCTCTGTGTTGGGATCTAAGAAGCGCGGATATGAACACATGGACACGGAAAACATACATGACACTATACACGCACGGACACGAACACGTCATTTCTTCATAAATAAGGACACGGTCCACACGGACATGTCGTGAACACACCGAAACGCCGAATAAAATGTATACTTTTACATTTTACATTTTAGGAGGTATCTTATGAATTTATGTGAAAGTATTACCACTACAAAGATGCGACTTACCTTGTACGTATTCATGAACTAACCATTAATTGCAAACTCTTGTGTGCATTACGTTGTAAGCATTACATTTTAACCTCATAATGTGTCACAAGAGTTCCCTACTTGTCCTAGAGTGTCCACAACGTGTCCCAGTAAAACAAACGTTAAAAAATAGGCCTGTAAAAAGAAAAAAAATAGACATGTATTTGGGACACATACGTGTCGGATACAGACACGACATGACACTAGTTGCTACTCATATGTCATTCTGCAAGTGAAATGAGTAATGTGATTTGCACCATTGTTGCAGGATAGTCAATTTATAGAATCTTGGCATTGCAGTATGCAATAGACTATGGCATGCGGTTTCTCATCAACTAATGGAGATGATATTGCACCATTTTTCAGATTTGGCTGGACGGCTTTTCCCGAGGTCTCCCATTTTAAATACCTCTGACATCGTGAATGGATTTGCTGATGGCGTGTATGTAAGTTTTCTTTCCTCCGCTATTCTCCTTTAAATTATTCTTAGTTCTGTAAAATCATAGTATTAATATCTAGTATTAAAATAAGTGGATCAAGGTAAACTTTTGAAAAAGCACAACCTGCGATTCAATTCTCTAATTGATGGTTTTGAAATAACTTGGTGATTGTAGTTATTTGAAATCCTTTGATTAAAAATGATCCAGTTTACGTGAAGTTCTGCAAAATCGCTTTACCACCTGAATATTTACACTCGACCTTAGAGTTATCAAGCTACCCTCCATTACTTCCTGCTTCAATTTCAGAAGTGCAACCTCACATTTACTCATCCAAATGGAGCTTCAGGTTTTCTTTGCTATTCATCATAGGTATAACTGTCTGAGATTATAAATACTTGCTGTACGCAGAAACCCATGTAAGTTGTACTCTTTTTCATTGGATATATAGTGGAAACTGGTGTGAGCCGTGGATGTACTCAATACTCTGTTGGGGAACCATGTAATCTTTGCGCATTGTGTGTTTATTGGTTTGGTTGAATTCCCAATCTCATGTTCTTTATGCTAGTTCTCCTCCTAATATAATTTCTAAAAATGTTTCAGGGGTCGTCTTCAGTACTCAACGATCCAAGGTATCAACCAAAAATGTATCTTGATCCAGCTTTTTCCCCGGAGGGAGCTCCTATCTATAACCTTCAACGTCGGTGTCGTCGCAACTCATCGTCATCCATTTTTGTGGGATCCGAGGGAACATATAAAGGTATCACCATTCATCCTTGTCATCTTGACTCAATTCTTTAGTTTCTTAATTGTTGATTTTCTACTTGATTCTTGTTATATCCTCGAACTCCCAGTTGACTCAAATCACCGAATATATCCTCCCCGAGCTATATATTGCAAACCACAAATGTCAAAGTCGAATTTCATATCATTGGTTAATATCAAAAGCAGTTATACTAATCCTCTCTCTCTCTAGCTATAAAATGCATCAAGGGTTTGCGTTTGTGGCGCAACAGTTCTTCTGAGATCAATGATGAGCTTTTCAAGGGTTACGCAACTGAGACTTCAGGGAAGATGGCCAATGAGATAGTAGCAGGTAAGGTGTACTGGACATCCCTGCTGTTGTTTTGTCTTCAAAACTGTTTTTCCAAACCCTGATTTGCCTTCAATTATTTGCACAGCCTACGATCTCTTGAACTCAAATGACAAGAACTTTAACGTCACTATATGGTACAATTCTACCATGAATGAGGGGAATCAAGGGGAGATGAACTCTGTCATTAGGGTTGCTCGCTCAATAAATTTGGTATCTTTTCTAACCTTTACCTGCCTTCTTAGAGTGGTTGCATTGTTGTGAATGAAGCTCTAACTCAAAACCGTCCAATTTTTCTATCTCCTTGTTTTTGCACATTCCATACGTAGCACGTTTTCAGCTATACATGTGTAACATGCCCATGGCCTATGGATTTGTTGTTTTTTTTTTTTTTGCGGGCAGGGTTGGTTGTGCTAAGGGATGTTTTTTTTTCCTAATATCGGAGTGGACAGGTGACGATGATTATTTGTTTTTGGTTGAAATCCTTCTACTCTGACTACTATTTCTTTTCTGGGCTTGGGCTAAGATATATATAATACAGAATAAGGTATACCAAAATGTAGATAGAATTATATGGTTGAATTGAGATCTGAGATTATGGAATTTAGAGATACCATTGGTAAAATACCACGCCACCATGACCATACCATTTTGGTGGAGCATTCTGAATGTTAATTCATTACTACTCACGTTCATTTTTTTTGCATATTTCACAAAAGTTTGGTTAGAGCATTAGAGTACCAAGGCTTAACTGGTTTGAACTATTGTACTTTATATGAAACACAATAGTGCGTCATTGTTCCATTGCATCACTGGTATAAATTTCCCAACATAGAAGGCTTTTTAGCTTAACATAGGAAGTTCGGATTATACGTAACGGGAAAGCTAGAGTTGGCGAGATGCATAACTTAGTGGAGAAAACTTCATTAACAGAGCCAATAGGTGAAAGAGGAACCTCATAACAGATTCACTTATGCAAAGGACAAACATACTGTGGGGGCTGCGATCCTGGGTTGAACCTTCTGACTTGCCTGAAGGATTGACTTGAGAGTTCCGCCCGAGCGCTCCGCTTGATCGTCTGGCATAGCGCTTCCACCTGAGCTCCTTCCCTACGCACAAAACAACTGTGTTAGCGCCTAACGGGACCGTGGTTTGTCCGGAAAGGCACTCTGACAGTCTAGTGAGAGAAGGATGATGAAGAAAAGTACAAGTAAGAGTTTAGGGTTCTTAGAGTGGAGAGAGCATACCCTTTAGGGCTGATGGTTGTACCTTTTAGTGGATGCTTGGCTTGTCCTACAAGTACCGTCGTGCTAGCACGCGTGGTAACCACTAGGCTGACATCAACTTGACGATAGGAATCGAGGCGGTTGCCCACACATGCTATGAGCTGTTCTCTGATACGTGTCATAACTGTTCGGGTGCCCGACTTTACGGATAAGAATAAGAACGGTTACTTGTGCACAGGATGAGATGCCTTCCATTGATCTGACGTGTCATACCGGGCGAGACCAGCTCAGGAAGTATCGGAACCCACCGGTTTGCCCGAGTGGTATTGTTCAACACCGGTTTTGATGACGTGAAGAGTTGGTCCAAACCCACCGGTTTGGCCATGCACTCTGGTTGGGCCATACGCTACGGTTCGGCCACGTTCTTAGGTGTGGATTGTGGATTCGATTCGGCCATGTGCTCCTGTTCAGGCATATGTTCCGGTTCGGCCATGCCCACCCGTGAGCCTAGTAAGACTATTGATCAGTTAGGCCTTGAGGACCGTATAATTCCGCCCACTACATGTACATAATTTGTGTACCAAATTTTGAAGTTGTATGATTGGAACTGTGAGGCGTGAGCCAATAAGATGGGTGTTTGGGTTTGAATCAAGGGACCATAAAAAGCCAACCCACATCAATGCCAAACGTACATAATTTATTTTATTTTTAACATGAATCAGTGCTCTGCCCGATGTGTTTTCCTAGTATAAACTTGCAAAACAAATGGAGTGCATGACTTCTCTAAATTTTTTATTCTAAGTCTCATCTTTCCATGACTTGGCCTTCTTATCTGTAATACTTGGTATTTAATTTGCATAATACTTGCTATTTAATTTGCATAGTTATGTGAACTCTTATGTTTGAGTGAAATGAATGAAAGGAAACAAATGGTAAGCAGAATTGAAATTGCATTTAAGAGTAAGGTATAAACTGCCAATTGCTTACGTCATCTGATTTTCAAATTTTTGTTTGTATGTAATCCCTTCCGAGCCCCTCAATCTTAGATTGATTTCATTTCGCGCTTCTGGAAGGGACTCCTCTGAAATTGTGACTAAGGGGTTTCCTTCTCGAGTCGCATTCCATCGAAAGTGGTTGGCACTTTGATTCTTGATTGATTTTATGAAAGGATTTGAGGATGCAAAAGATAGCAGGGAAAAACTTCACAGTTTTCCATTATGTGTTGACTACTATATATACATGAATATCTAATCATATCTTTTGGACAAATCATATCCCAGAATTATATCCTACAATTATGCCTAAATACAATTTACATGTGCGCTAATTTATATC
>JAXBDA010004250.1:0-29898 GCA_036023075.1 Gaultheria prostrata | reverse complement strand
TAAAGAAATCGTAACAACAATATGAACTGAAAAGAAAGGACCGGACATGGATCCCGAGTTTGCAGTTGAAAGATTTGCATTTTGGAATCGGAGAGTTCATGCACAAAGATCTTAAAAGTGGAGAGAAACAAAATAATGGAAAAAAATTGATATTTTGCTTGAATCGGAGAGTGGCGTGATGGATAGGTGGTGGGACTTGCAAAGGCAAGGTCGCAGGTTCGAGCTCGGGCTAGAAAGTAAAAACTTCAGTAAAATCAAATAGCAATAACAGATTTAAGCAACAAGTTTAAAGAAACACTACAAAGGGACTAAAATTAGGCAGAAAGATTTAAAAAAAAAATTGAGAGGTTAAAAGAAGTAAAAAAAAAATTTATACATTAAAAGTTGTAGATCTTTGCATCAAAAAAGAAGTTGGTGTGGTGGAAGAGTTGCGTAAAAGTAAATAACAATGAAAGACTTAAGAAACAAGTTTAAGAAACACTACAAAAGGACTACAATTAGACAAGAAGATTTAAATAAAAGGGGCACTTAAATAATAGTCCTTCAACGCACTTGAACTTATGTTATCATCCTGTCCTTTTTTTAGAGTTATGTTTTCATCCCAAGATTCAAATAAACCCAAAATTGCCCCTTAATATATATATATATATATATATATATATATATATATATATGGTGAAAATTATGATGGTTTTCAAAATTTAGAGGACCAAGGCTATAATTTAGGGATTTGGGGATAAAATCAATCCCCAAATTTATGTATACCAAATCGTCATCCCCTTTATAACCTAGCTTAGAAATCTGAAACGCCAGAAATGATCATACACCTCTCTCGATCCCTAACCGTCCACCCAAAAATTCACACCTCGCCATCCCAAATTGTCGTCATCCTCCGGCCTCCCCAAACTTTCGCCCATACCAAAATCGCGGTTGTCGGTCCTCTCTCGGTCCCAAATCGTGGACCCAAAACTTCACAACTTACATCGCTACCGTCAACATCAAATTCTGATGAAACTGTTTACAAATCTGGATTGAATAAATCTGTTGTGGTGCTAGAGATTGACAAGCTTAGAAGGAGATCATGGCTTTCCAAACTGTGAAGGAATTCATGAAGAGCTCTTATAAAGAGGACTTCAAAAGTACTGGGAAATTAAGGCTAGTAAAACTCTTGGCCTATAAGAGGAATTCAATGTGGGAAAGGGAAATAAGGATGGTGAGGCTAGAGCTTTAATGGCAGAATGGCAGAATAGGTTTTTCCTTTTTTCCATGATTCGAAGGTGATGATCGGCTTGATCATAATATCCTTCTGCAGAGGTTTTTTTTTTTTTTTTTTTTCGTTCTAGAATTCCTTATTGGGGCTTAATTGCACCGACATCGAATCCGGATGTGTTTGGGAAAAAAAATTAAAACAAGTAGTACTATTAATATACAATGTTATGGTTCTGGAAACGTTTTTTTTTTTTACCATGATTGTTAGTAGAGGTTGATATGTATGTTTTCACCATGATCGGAGTTGTTAAACCGAGCTAACAAGTTGTATAAATTCACCATCAACATTGAGATATGTTTTTATTAATTTACCATGTTATCATTCTGGAAACGTTTTTTTACCATGACTATTAGTAGAGGTTTATGCGTATGTTTTCACCATGATCGGAGTTGTTAAACCAAGCTAACAAGTTGTATAAATTTATCATGAACATTGACATATGTTTTTAGACAAGTATTTAACCATAATTCAATTTTGCAAGTCGTTTAATTTTACCATATTCGTGGTACTCGGTTTGATTTTTACCATGTTTTTTGTTCTCTATTCATTTTTTACCATAATGACCAACTATTATGTGGACAGAATTTTACCATGACCATTTATAATTTACCATGAGAATTGATATTGTATTTTTTTAAACAAAGCAAAAAATTTGAATAACTGGTGGCCGAAGGTTGGGTGGGTTAAAACATATGCTATACATAGTTGAAAATTAAGAATTTAAAATCCTCCATGCCTTTTCTGTTAATGATTTGAAATTTGAAAGTAATGAAATAGATCAAACCCCCATGATTTATGGTAACAACAATTGATTAGAATCCCACATAATTAGGTAACTAAATATTATTAAATAAGAATAAATATATAATGGAATGGGTCAAATTCCATGATTTAAGGCAACAACAATTGATTAGAATTTCACTTAATTAGGAAACTAAATATATTAATAAGAATACATATGTAATCCCAAAAACAGTTGTCAATGCCATTTTGCTTTATGTATATCATTATAAGGGTGTCAAATGCCATTTTGCTTTATGTATATCATTATAAGGGTAAATAGGGTAAATCACACATGAAGAGGATGGAAACATAATCCCGCTTAGTGACCAGGATGAAAACTTTCGTACTGTCCAAAAAAGGATGATTATTTAATTACCTCTAAAAAAAAAGAGAGGTGAAAAGAAGTAAAAAAAAAATGTTTATATGTTAAAAGTTGTAGAACTTTGCATCGAAAAGGAAGTTGGTGTGGTTTGAAGGTTGTGTAAAAGCAAATAACAATAAAAGATTTAAGAAACAAATTTAAAGAAACACTACAAAGGGACTACAATTAGACAAGAAGATTTAAAAAAAAATAGAGGTGAAAAGAAGTAAAAAAAAAAGTTTATATGTTAAAAGTTGTAGAATTTTACATTGAAAAGGAAGTTGGTGTGGTGAAAGGGTTGTGTAAAAACTAATAACAATAAAAGATTTAAGAAACAAGTTTAAAGAAACTAATTTGCACGGTAAAAAACATACAAAAACTATTATATATATTAAATAGTCAAAACATGAAACGAATTGCAAGGTTGTTGTGGTGGATAGGTGCTGGGCGCGCTGTGTGAGAGGTCACGGGTTCGAGCTCTAGCAGGAGCAAAGAAGAAAGAGGTAGAACATATTTTTTTTGTAATGCGTTACAATTTGCGACCAAAAAATAGGCGACGAAACAATTCGTCGCTAATTGTATAAAATAGGCGAGGAATAATTTTCTCGCCAAATGTGCAGAATAGGCGAGGAAAATAGTATTTCGTCGCCAATTGGGCTGAATAGGTGAGGAAATTTTTCCTCGCCAATTGGCAAAATAGGCAAGGAAAAATATTTTTCCTCGCTAAGATTCCTTCTGCGACGACCTTTTGTCGAGGAACACTGGCGAGGAAAAATTTCCTCGCCAATTTGTTTGGCGAGGAAATTTGATGATTTAGATACGAAACTGATTCGTCGCCATTTGTATTTTTTCTTGTAGTGTTTCACAAATATTTGTACGTACTGTTGTGATAGGCCACAAAGTAAGAGAAAAATAAATCAACAAGCGGAAATTAAGGACACAAAGATTTACATGGCTCTTCCTCAAGTACGAAGCTCTAAAGGTACGTCCACGGAAGAAGATTCATTAAGAACGAGGAGAGAATACAAAGAGCCGACTATACATGTAACTCTGATTTGAAACACCCAACAGATATATAGGGACAATGTCTCAAGAACACGAAAGAGACACACAAAAAAACCCTAATATCCAATCCTACGAATTAAAGACTTAACCCTAGGAGGTCACAAGGCTCCTATTTATAAGAAAGTCTAGAAATTAAGTCAAAAATGTGCAGCCGCCTGAAAACCGCGTCAAACTTGTGTAAAATCGTCCTGATGGGAATTCCATATTGCAACCCCACGATCTTGAATGAAAATTGCTCGCGACAAATACTCCACCTTTCTTCGAACATCTAAAATTCAAGGCATAATTCCAACAATTCTCCACCTTGACTTGAATTCCATTGAACTCAACACCGTACTCCTTTCGCCACACCACTATTCTCCAAAAACCCCCCATAGGGCGATCACCAATGGCAAGAACGAACAAGGCTCAAGCACGACTGCTAGACATTGCAAACACAACTCAGGAAACCTAGCCACACATGCCTCTAAATTGAGCTTCCATCTTCAACCGGGCACCTCCCACCCAATACACCCCTCAACGATGCAAACGAAGATCCGCTTAAGCTCCACCCAGACCTAAACATCAAACTCCATACACAGAGTTAATGGATCAATTGAGCAACAATCTTCAAATGGATACAGTCCACCCAACGCATCCCTTGCTGATGTAATAGAAGACTTGCTCAAACTCTCCACAGAGTTAATATGTGAAACCCGCATAAGCCAAAACTAAGTTGAACCCGAATTCACACCAACTAATGAAACCCCAACGATGTAGCACCCATAACCGTACTCCCATCAAGTAAATAGAGATTACCCAATTTTCGACTCCCCAACAAAACACTAGCACCCTTAGAAATCCTCAAAACTCTACCCTCAGCGGTATACTTCCAACCATCGCAGTCGAGAGAACCCAAAAAGATAAGGTTTCTCTTCAACATTGGTACATGTTGAACTCCAAACAATGTCTTCATAGGACCATCATGCATTCTGATTTTAATTGTTCTAATCCCAACAACTCTACAGGCCATATTATTTCCCATGAGAATTGTACCACCGCTGATTGCTTCATAGGTATCAAACCATTCCTTATTCGGACACATGTGGCAAGAACATCTGGGGTCCATAATCCACTCGGTACTACAACATGCATCACCAACTATCACGGAGATGACAGTCTTAGACCCATCAGAGTCACCTTCAGCAACACCAGCAACAACCTTCTCTTCAATTTTGCCCTTATTTTTTAACCTAGAATCCTTAATTCTTTCGAATATAAACTAAATTTCACATCCTCCATGGAAATCATATCCCTCCCATAAAATAGGATAGTGACAAAATGCTCATATGATGCAAGCAAAGAACACAAAAACAATGAGGGCTTAATCTTCATCATCAATCAAAACATCAATATTTTTAAGATACATAATAATTCGATTTAACTCATCTAAATGGTCTTTAATGGGCGTACCCTTTCTCATACGAAACTTATAAAGGTGTTGCTTCAAATACAACAGGTTGATAAGCGATTTCGTCATGTAAATGCTTTCCAACTTCAACCAAATACCGACTGCCATAGTCTCCTCCCCAATCTCGCGAAGCACATCATCGGCCAGACACATAATTGAATAGAACTGAGGGCCTTCGCATTGAGGTCATCAAAAGCATCCTCCTCCATGTTTGCAGGTTTCTTGGTCTTCCCTAGCAGAGCCTTGGATAATCCTTGTTGAACTACCAAAGCCTTAATCTTGATATGCCACAGGCTGAAAGAAGAGCTATGCCCATCAAACTTCTCAACTTCGTATCGAGTCGTCATACTGCAATCAATACGATCACCCAATACACAACACACAGCGGAAAATAAAAACCTTGGATTAAAATCCTAAGCTCTAATACCATGTTGTTATGACAGGTCACGAAGTAAGAGAAAAACAAATCAACAAGCGAAAATCAAGGACACAAAGATTTACGTGGTTCCCCTTCAAGCATGAAGCTGTAAAGTTCACGGGGCGAAGAGCGAGAGAAAATTCACTAAGAACGGGAGAGAATACTGCTATACCCGTAACTTTGGTTTGATACACCCAACAGATATCGAGGGACAAAGTTTCATGAACACGATAGAGACACACAAAAAAACCCTAATATATATCTAATCCTAAGAATTAAAGACTTAACCCTACGAGGCCACAAGACTCCTAGTTATAAGAAAGTACAGAAATTAGGTCAAAAAGACCTAAAAAAATGTGCAGCCACCTTGAAACCGTGTCAAACCCGTGTAAAACTGTCCGGACGCACTTGAAAAGTGTCCGGATGGTAATTCCATATTGCAACCCCGTGATCCTGAACAAAAATTGCTCGCGACAAATACTGTACCTTTCTTCGAACGTCTAAAATTTATGGCATAATTCCAAGACATACAACCTTAATGAAAGTCCGCGGGATAGTTTTTTTGTAGCATTTTCCTTCTGAATATCGAGTTCATTATAAACCCTCGCTCCGCTCTTGGGTTCACCATCACTTGCACCTGGAGGACTCTCGTGATTATTAAGAAAGAAAATAAAAATTTCAGCAAAAACCATAAATCTTTTTATGAATTGGTCCCATACATTGTCCACTTGTGTGATCGTCTTAATCAGTTGCATATTAATAGAGTTACGGATGCTCTGTCCCCACCATACAACACATTTTTCTCATGGGTCATTTTATACAACATTTTTTTTGCTTTTGAAATTTTAATCGGCCTGTTTTTTTTTTTAACTGCAAGAAGGGTGGGAGGGGGCTTCCGTTCCGCTGTGGAATATTCGTTTCTAGCCATAGCTACTGTCCGGAAGGATAGACTGTCACCACAACACTACCTATGTACAAGATGATATGTGGCACCCACTCCACAAAGACATGCCAAAGGCGAGACTCAAAACCGAGTCATATTTGAGGAGTGGGTTGTGCCTTACCATCCCGGTTACCACCTTCTGGAGTATATATTATAAAAAAAAGAGTTGGAACAGAAATCTGAAGCCTTTTTAAGCTTAATAATGGTAATTAAAGTCGTGATTAATTTTGATCTTTAATGGGTCACTTCTAACGCGGTATTAACTGGCACACATAATAATAAAAGTTTTCCCCATAATTTCCCCTTTTCCAAAAAAAAAAAGGACATTTTGTTTGAATCCAAACTTTTGCTTTTGGACAAAAACAAAAGGAGATATGCATTATGCAGTTCAAATGATGGCATAATAAAAGGAAAGGGTAAATTAAAAAATGGAGATAGGGTCCCTGCACTTTGGCGTCCAGGAAATATCTCTTCAATTTGCTGTCACATTCCAATAAAAAGTGTTTTGGAAAGAAGGGTAAGGCTCTTCTCCTCTGTTTTCTTTTTGCCACTAAAAGAGCCCGTTTCAGAGCAAGTAACTCAAATATTTTGTAGTTTCGTCATTCTTTAATTTTTTTTGCGTTGGTTAGTTTTGCGTCAAAATTTTGATGATTATATGTTCGTCTCGACAGAGGAATCGAAATTGGGTATGACTTTATCCAAATATTTTAAAAATATATATATATCCAGCTAAAGACAGCTTAAGCCGAGTTGTTTGTGTTAGTAGACTTTTAGCACAAGATTTAGAGGATATAAAAATAGATAGCACAAATATAAAAGAAAATTAGATTTGCTTCGGTCCAGTCAAATTTAGAGCACATCCACGATTACATGTCGTATGTGTTTCACTATGATAAAGTACAAGAGATACGTTGAAATGGCCAAATTGCTAGAAAATATGGCTAGTGTTATAAGTTAACGAAATCAATCAACACCATCCTTCTAAAAATACTCCATGTCAAAAACATTCTTAATAATAAGATACTAAAATTGCATTACACATGTATATATATATAGGCGTACGCATGACGCGTATGACTAGATGAACTGAACACAATATTAAGTTACATTCTTCATATAACAATTTCTCAGTTCACTCTCTCTCTCTCTCAAACTTCTATGGTGACTTCTGTCATCAATAAGATGGAAGGCATTGGAAGTTGTGAACCCCGAGGGACTGGCCAAGTCGTCTGACTCTAGTATTTAGGGGTTTCCTATTTCTTAAGGTCCCATGTTCAGTCCTTCTTGCCATAAATTCTTAGGGCCACCTCATTCTAACGCGTAATGACTGTTGGGATTAGTGCAAGTTGTGCGCTAATTGAACCGGAATACCCTGCATTACCAAAAGAAAAAAAAAAGATTGAAGCTATCTCAAGATATTTCAAAGGGCTAAGGATTCACAACCACCACCACTTGTCTAAAACGCATGACATGTGTGATGTATCTCGTGAAGTTGCTTCACTTTCTCAACAAATCATTTTTCAATATACTAAAGCTAGCCGCCATTACTACATTTGTTACAGCCTTATTTGTGTGACAAACAGTTTGTAAACATAAATACGTGCACGACATGTCTCATTTGGAACAAATTCGCCAAAGACATTCGAGAGTGTCAAGGAAGTTCATACTTCACTGAATATGATTCTAAACTCTCTGATATGCCTGAGTGAGGGAATGAAAGTCGCTTCTCCCTTTCGCTAGGTACCCTTCATTTTCAACTTTAAAGTTTGTTTCTTTATGTGATGATTGGAGTCTACAATGAATGAAAGAGACAGAACTACGTGTTTGTTTCTAGTTTAACACTTGATCATGAACGATGTTTGTAAACAGAAATAAGGATAGTATAAAATTGGCATCTTTGGTGATCGGGTATCGATCGCAGTCCCCATTTTTTTCTTGCCTGACCTCGAGAATCAACCTTTGTTGATAGAGTGGGGAGCAAACCAGTTGTGGTATCATGCCGAGCTGATTTGGACCGTCCAAACACTCGTTTAGAGTTTAGACGGTCCCGATCGGCTCAGCAGGACCTGTTGTCCCTTGCGGTCAGCAGAGTCCCCAGATTCGGAGTAAACCCACCAATCAACTGAACTAATTTTTGAGGGTCGACATGGATTGGGTGTTAGTGTCAAATCATGTACAAGAAAATCTCTGTGGGATTCCTTGGGAGGTCCTTCAAAGGAAGGGTTTTGTACCAAAGAACACAGGGATTCCCAGTGAAGGATTCGAAGCATTTTGTCTTTGCAATGTGTAAGCTGAAAACATTGACACAACACAGGAATCTCAGGTACAAAGACACATCAAGAGGGAGTGGGGTCCTATTTTTTCAAAGAACTTGTAAAAGTTCTTTCCACTTTGACTGAATCCACATGCAAGTCACGTGGTTTGCTTGTAATAGGACTATGAAAAGTGAGTAGATTGTCCACTAAAACACAAGAGCTTCTAGCTTCCCAATCAAAACCAGATTGGGTACCCATGTCCAGGTGGCCGACATGCTGTCTATCGAGTGGACTTAAACTAAAGATTCTGGTTTGAGGATGTTGCTGTCTCAATCCATACGTTTTGTTCTTATTGAATCCTCCATTGTACTCCTTGTCTGTTTCGACGATATCTAACACATTTCTGGTCCTCAGATCAAGTCCCTTTCTTCTTTTTTGGTTTATACCCCACTTCCTAGGGATTCAGGAGCCTGTAGCGAGTGAGCCCCCTGTAATTATAAACAATCACGGCTGTTCATTCGGCAATTAACGATTTCGGATTAAATGAAATTATCCTACTTATCTTTACTTATCTTTCTGCGAAAATAATCTGAACCGTTAATTGCCAAACGGACGACTTTGATTGCTCAGTATATATATATGGGTGCAGACTTGCAGTGAGCCAGCTCACTAAGGTAGTGGATTCCTTCTTTTTTTTGATCCGATATAAATGTAGTGGATTCCTTCTTTTTTTTTTTGAACTGCTAGTGGATTCCTTCTTTGAATTGGTGATTTCTGCTTTGTAAGTAATCTAATATGGGCTTCATGAACAAAAAGACATGTAGACCTATTTTTTAGGCTGGGCCGGTAATGGGCTGGGCTGCGCTTAATGCTATGGGTTTGAATGCCAACATTCCTTACCTCCTATTACAATTGAGTATATCCCTCCAATCTCTCACGTGATGCAACATGAGACCCGCTACGATTTCATTTGGTGATCCGAGCTTTTTATTCAAAAGGTAAATCACCCATGCAAAGAACCGGATTTAGAGTTCCAGTGGTGTCCTCAATTGTGGGCTCTTTAGAATTTGTATTTGTTATCTGAACTATTTATTTTGACGAGGATGTTGAGTAGATCATTGTGCTAGAAGGCAAATTGATTGGATATTAGTAGTCGGATATTATATATATTTACCAAAAAAAAAGAAAAAGGCAATGATTTACAGAATGATCTGAAACACAAATATATCTCAACCATGTGTCTACCAATGTCCAATATATGATTTTTTGTACACATAATGTGATCAACATTCCTACAAAAAATTAATAGTTCAGATCACAAAACAATATTCTAGAAGGCCCAAAATCAGCAAAAAAAAAATGATATTTTTTAAAAGCTATCGATAATTAGACTACAACCGTCCATTACTTTTAACATTAAGGCTCTGTCTGGTACCTAGGAAAGGCAAGGAAAATTAAAAAAAAAAATTCCTCTTCCTTTGTTTGAGTTGAGAGGAAAATGAGAGGAAAAATAACTAAATTAAACTATTTTAACTAGAAATTTTCCTCTTAAACTTTCCTTCTTTTTTCCTCTCTTATTTTATTTTCTTTTCTTTTCCTAGGTATCAAACAGAGCCTAAGATAGATACGAATTGGCTCAAACAGATACCAAAATAAACGGCTTGCATTATCAAACCCAGAATTGCCTAGAGAAGAAATATGAGTCAAACTTGAGTATCACAAGCATGATTTTTCGTTAGAGCTCCAAATTACCAAGATACTGTCGTATTTCTCGGTTTGGGCCATTCTGCTTCAGTTCTCATCACCATTGTCTCCTTTCAAAGAGTACGCTTCAACATTTTTCTGTGAGTCTGAATGCAATAGAAAAAATCTCATGCAAATATCATTATCGTAATATAAATCACCAAGAATGAAAAACCCTCAGCACAAATACAATAGTATCAGAAACAAAGATCTCAAGCCATGAACACCACAACCAAACACAACACACTATAGATAAAATTTACCAAAAAAAACAAAAAAAAACACACTATAGATAAAGACCAATAGAAGAACTATTCAGCTATCAACCAAATCACCTCGGACTCGAGCCTGCGCTTTTTTCTTACTTTGCTTTGTCAATGGGAGGGATATATCAATGAATCCAAACTTCTTCCTCTGTGTAAAGAACTGCTTGTGAACAAACCCCTCTTTGACTGCCTTCTTAGGTTCAAATATAAGCCCGCTTTGTTCGCGTAGCATTTCACTCAAAGACACCTGCTGCCTTCCAGTACGGCCTTCCATGTGATTTCCCACAACAAAATTATCTTGCAAGATCAACTTCCTGCTCAGTATATCCCCAATTGATATCGTTGACCTTAACACAGGCACTGTTTTTTCTTGCACCATGTTGGATTCATCTTCATCAATCAGTTGAGACTCACGATGACCATAAGACGGATAGGAATTCTTGAATTTGAATGTAGGGTTATGTTCCAACGGTCTCATTTCACCACGCTCCATTCTCCCCCGAAAGAAGGCCTCGTCTGCAGTAAATTTTCTTCTCTCTGCAGCCTCTACTTTACGCATGGCTTCTTCTTGGGACTTTTCCTCTGACTTCTTTAGAATAGCCAATTCGGATGCATTTGACTCGTTAATACGGCTCATGGCATCCCTAACTCTCTTCTTAGACAGCTCCTCAGCTTTTTGAGCTTTTTGGGTTAGGGTGCAGTACTCTTCAAACGAAAGAGTTACTCCCTCAGTAGTACTACTCGATCGAGCCCTCATCTCAGCAGAAGCGATAGCTTCAACAGCTCTAGCCGCCTCCTCCATCTTTCTGGCTGCAATCAACCTCATTTCAACCATATTAATACTTGTTTTCGTTTGCTCAATCTCTGACATTGCCTTCATCACCTCATACTTGGCAGCTGCTGCTATTTTCTTGAACTGATCTGACTCAAAATTAAACGGTTGCAACTGCCTCGAAATGTTTGGCGGATTACGAGGATCACCTTTACTTTCTGCATGGTTTGTCAATTGCAGATTCGCCCTTTCGCTGTTAATCTTCTCTCTAGTTACAGTGTTCGGTAACTCCCTCTTTGGGGGATTTAGTTCCATGGGTGTTTTCTCTTTCGTCATTTTCTTATTCAAAGAATCAACAGAAGCTTGAATTGCTGCGAGATTATTTGTGCTTTTACTCAGGTTGAGTTTTGCTTGATTCAGCTCCATGAGGATCAGACCTGGAGATGCAGCAGGACACAGGCTCAAAGTTCCAACTGGACTAGTCTCGGGGGTAGCCAAGCACTCGGACACTTCTTTCACTAATTTCATCTTTAATCCTTCAACAAATTGTTTTGTTGCTTCTAGCTCTCTTAAGACCCCGAGTGTTTCTCTTTCTTTCGCAAGAAGATCCTTCTCCAATGCTGCCGCCTGTGCCTCCACTTTGTCTAAATCGTAATCCTCAAAGCCGTGCTGCTCATTTGAAGTTTAAAATAAAATGTTAACACCATGTGACTTGCACGAAGTATCCATCACTTTGTTAACATTATGCTAACAAAAATCCCAATAAAACAGCTACCTGCTCAATGCTAAAACCTTGAACACGCAATACGATCTTTTTTTCCTTGGGGGATCATTCTCTAAAATTCTTGACTTTCTGTTTGGTTACAGGGAATCCCTATATTGGAATTTCGATTGGATGCCATACAACAATAACCAACAATAACCGAACCCATCTAGTCCCCAGTCATTGGGGGTATGGGCGGGGATGATTGGAGACATACCTAACCTTTGGCAATATTTGCACAAAGTGGCTGCTCTCATAATATCACTGAAACAGTGACCCCCTAAACCTCCAAGAACTGTGGAGGATTTTCAAAATTAGGCATGAGTTCTATTGGCCATACGAACAGAAAGCAAATCCTAGTTCTACCTATATAAACTTTCTGAAACATGGAGCTGATTTGAAGGATATGTCTCAGACGTGCATCAGCCTTCTACAATGCACACTGCCTACAAACTACAGAATTACGGGTCAATCTTCACGCAAGAACCACAAAAAATCAGCCCTCCTGGGCTGATGTTTTAAGAGTCATTTGTTTTTTTTTTTAATTTCTTGAAATTATTCCTCTTAAATTTTTGCAAATTATTCCTCTTAAGTTATTTTCATATTCTACGTACTACATTTCCACCGAGATAGGAAATGAATCCTCTCCGGTCCATGTTTTGGATTGGAGGAGACAATCATGATTCAGATCGTCCATTGGCTACAAGCCTGTAATCAATGGTTTGGATGTGCTCATAAACTCTTACAGGTAAGAGTTAACTCTTCACCGTAAGAGTATATGACCAAATCACATTCAATGGATGGTCCAGATGCGGATGGTCTCCTCCATTCCAAAAAACGTGGACGGGAGAGGATCCGGGTCCAATTTGCAAAATACGTTTTTATTATAGTTTCTTAGAAATGGGTTTCATTTGCAAAATATTTTGACAAAACAAGTTTCAGAAAATGACAACCAACCCAAAATATATTCCAAGAAAATAATTTGCAAAATTGATTCCAAAAACACCAACCAAACAATCGAAGTATCAACATACGGCAATTTACATTCTAGCAGAGTAGTAAGCAACCAACTAATATCACAATTACACAACAAAAATGTTCATATAAGCATAAGTTAATTGAATCAAACAAAATAGGATACAAAATTGAAAGGAATCAGAAAATAACAAATGGATGCCAAAAACAGTAGTATTAAAGAGAGAATGCTAACTACATGAGCAGCAAGTCGGAGGAGGTGATGGGGGATCCAAGACCCGCTACCGCCAAAATGGGTCACGGCCTCTTTAACCGACCCGAATGGTGGTGAGGTGTCGATTTCTGCTCTGGGATTGACGATTTTCTTGGTCTCAGAACCAATTTCGTTTGCCGGCGCTGTTTCTCCTGGGGTTTCGGCCATACTGTCAGGCGCAGAAGTTTAGGTGAGAAAAATTGTGGGTTTTTGGTGAATTCCTGTTGCAGAAGGGATAGACCCTTTTACTCTCTCACTCTCTCAACTTTAAGGAAGGAGAGAGTGGGAGGGTTGTGTGAAAAGAGCTTCTTTTTTGTTTTTTTACTTTAGGAGGGTAAGGATGATGGGAGGAGGAGGGTGATAATGATGGTGTCTGGAAAGAAAAAGAACTGTTTGAAGCAGCACCCATTGACATTGAGCAACAGATATATAGAGAGACAGACAGAGAGAAGTAGTGACTTTATGCGAGGGATGTCTTTTGCTTTGCTAATACGACTATGGAGTATGGATACACAAATCCTGTGTCTGCGTTTGTGTGTGTTTGTGGGCTTCGGAGGGTCCACTCCAGGGTTTGGATCATCCTATCCTTCTCTGAAATTTGCCATCTCGCAGCCTCGCAGGTAGGGTACCCCGTGAAGGTATCTGCCGTCTAAAAATGTATTGAATTATCTGAATTTTAAATAAATTTTTATATGGGTACCACGTTATATGCCATGTGGTATTGTAGACGCATCCAAATTCTTCTCCTAATTGTTTGTTCATTTGCAATGTTCCTATCATTTCACAGTTGCTTGGAGCCAAAGATGGAGCCACGGGGTTGGCTAATAAGGGCACTCGTCTCCCCCCTACAATTTAAAAAAGTTCTGCTAGTACATTGAGAAAAAATATATATATCATCAAACTATATAGCCTCGTCCCCCCCTCCATTTTTTCGTTAAAAAATATAATAGTAACATTTTTAATATTTTCGAGCTGTGAAACATTTTTGTACTAAAATTGGTCTTAATGAGATTTGATTACAATAATTTTTTTTAAAAAAATAGATAGGATTAAACAAACATTAATACTTTTGCAATCTAAGTTGATATAAGAAACATGCTTTGTTTCATACGTATTGGTGTTATTCTATATTTTTTGGAGTTGATAAAAATTCACATCGTTGTCTCTCTTTATTTTAATTTTGTTGATTGTATATATTCGTCTCCCCTACGTAAAAATTCTGGCTCCGTCTTAGAGCATCTTCAGCCTTTATAAATTTGAGTAAAAAACTTCATTTGATAGGAATCAATCCAATTGGTAAATCCAAAAATTCAAGCATTGAGTAAAAGCCTCCTTAATTGCATGATTGTAGACTTGAGCTAAGAAATAGCTTGCAAATTTGAGTAAAACTCAATTTGATATAGGTTTTTGAATCAGGAAGTGGAGTTGGTATTGGTTCAAGTCAGGGAGTGCAGTTGATTATGAATGGCTTTTATTGAAATTTGAGTTTAAGTAAAAATTTTGGGTTGTTGATGCTCTTATATCTTTAAATATCACCATGTTTTAAAATACTATTTCTATCTCTAGTTGTTTATCCATTTGCATTATTCGTATTATTTCTCAATTGCTTATATATTTCAATAACGATATTGAAAGATACAAGCAATTGAAAATTGACAAGAATATCGAGTGACTTTGACACCGTTCTCTTAAGAAATCAAAATTTTCCTTTTTATTCATTTAAAATTATCATGTTATTCTTTGATTAGTTTCGCAAAGAAGCTTTGTTTAGGCTAAATTGGCGAAATTTTTTTGGGAAAAAGGTTATTGCTTGTTCTTTTATTAGATCATTTTTTGAAACCAGAAGATTATGGCCCCATTTCACAAACTTACCTAAACCAAATAAGTAAGTAGAATTGGCTTATTTAGTCTAATTAGGTTGATGTGTTGTGAAAGAGTGACCTCTCCCAAAATCGCAATAACACCCATGTGTATTAAATTCAGATGAGTTAAACGAAACGTAAAGAATGTGAATGATAAAGAGAAATGTACAAAAGAATAATTAATTTTCCTTTGTTAAGAGAACTCAACATGTTCATTTTTAGTGCATTGTTTAAATACAAAGTTTTTAAAACATTTCATCAATTAACAAACTTTTTTTTTTTGGCAAAATGATAGCATATTATTAAGAACTTGGATAAACCAGTACATCAAATAGATCGACAATCTCTATCTATAAAAGAAATTAACCAATCCGGTGGCCGGAACTCCCAAGTGCTTGTTCCCTACCCTCCCATACCTACACAAGCCAACTCATTTGCCATTGCATTCGCAGATCTCCGAACGAACCGAAAAGCACAACGCCAAAACTGAAGAGCCATATTCCGGATATCCTCAATAATCACTTCCACTTCCGAGGGGCAAACCATTTGTTCTCTCAGAATCTTGACAGTAGTTTGCGAGTCCCCTTCAAATATACAAGTGTCCACACTGAGAAAAATCCCAAATTCCATCGCATTGCGCCACGCCAAAGCTACCCAAATTAATTGCCCTTGCAGCCACAAATAACCCATCTGATCTGCGCACCACCATACCAGCACCCGCTCTATTTGCTTCTTTTAACCAAGCGCCGTTGACAATTATTTTGACTCCACTATTATCTGGTGGCTGCCATATGCTAATTCCCTCATTTGGATTCTGCTCAATAGACCTATTCGCCAAATCCTTCGTAGCCATCACTGAAACTAACTCCTCTGCCCCTCGAACCGCTGTATATACTGCTTGCATGGGCTCACTAGAGGTATCTCGAAATAGCTTTTCACTACGGCATTAATAAAGTTGTATAACCTTTTTATTCATTAATTTTGCGAGAAGTGATAGAACTTTAGAAGCTGAACTTCATTAATATTATTTCATTGGTTTATTGGATGGACAAAATAAAAAAGTGACTGAATATTAATAATTCCAAGTCTAACTAGATTTGCTTTACTATATATATATATTCAGCTTGATTTGTTGCATGAACCCGCATAAAAAATACCAATTGTTGATCATTTTTCTTTTTGTTTCCGAGTCTTATTAACCAAAATTAGTACACAAAAATCCCACAAATTGACAATCGTGGTCCAACAAAAAAAAGGTGAAAGTTAGGCGTGGACCCAAAATTTTCCTTTTATCCTCTTTCCGGAAAGGGTCGGATAACCTCATGTGTTTAAAGGGGGATTTAAAGGCTGGTGCGGACAACACTGGTTGACCAAAGAGAAAAGCACGTAGCAAGAAAAGAGGTGTGATTTATTTATATTCACTTTTACACCAGCCAAAAAAGAAAAATTATTCACTTTTATAAAGCACTCAATATATGTAGGTGGGGCAGTAAATTATGTACTATTGATTACCCAACATCCCTGCGTAATTGAAGGAACAAAGTGCAATTACAATTTTCGAAGTGTGGTCTGTTGGTAACTAATTTCTGCCCAAAAGTCGCTATAATTTTTTGGACCCGGGGTCCTGTAGGGCATATTTGGGGAACAGGGGAGGGGCTGCGCAGCCTGTGGTGCGCAGCGTGCTGTGCAGCTAATTCCGGTGCCGCGCCGGCATCGTTTCAACGATCGGAGACGTCCACTGTGTAGAGCTCGTCGAGTACTACAGGTGTACCAAAAATTAACTCGATCGGATAACGTTAAGCGCCTCATTGGCGCACAAATAACTTGAAAAAAATGGGTTCAATGATTTTCATCCAATGTTTTAAGTTTTATGTGTTCCAATTTTTTCCAACACATATGTATTCCGATGAGGCATTTAACGATATCCAATCGACTTGATTTTTGGTACACATGTAGTACTTAACGAGCTCTACACGGTGGACGTCTCTGATCGTTGGAACGATGCCGGCGCGGTGCCGGAATTGGCTACACAACACGGGGCTGCGCAACACCTCCCCCTGTTCCCATATTTGGACTATCCATTTCCGCAATCGATGGTTCAAATCGCAAATGCACTTTTATCGGTAACGGAGCACTTTTACGGATAAGAAAGTAACAAATGATTTGAATCATCGATCGCGAAGATGGACTATCCGGATGTACCTATAAGGCGCCCTGCAGAAGCCCCATTCCTTTTTTAGCGTAAATTACCTAAAAAGCCCCAGGTTTTTACCCTCGTATCAAAATATTGAACCCTAGACTTTTAATTTGAACATTTAAAGCCTTGAGCTTTCTTTGCGATTACAATCTTCAACATGCTTCGTCTACTTTCGTTAACCCCTCATCTAATGGGGAGAATATAACCATCGAGAACCTTCATTTTTCCATTCAGACATCTAGTTTTTTCCCCACAAAACATTCAAGCCCTTATTTCTTACAAGTTTCTAAATATATAGGAATTCAAGAGAAACCATAGATCATCCTAAGAAGTAATATGAACCAAACCACCAAAACACAGAGGCCCAAAATTCAGGAAAAGAAAGCGTGTTAATAAATTGTCAAATTATTTTTGCTCCCTTTTGATAGAAAATTAACTCATCCTTTTTTTTTTTTTTTAGAAACATAAACTTCATTAACCATAAAAGAAGATTACAAAATTAACCAACACCATAAGATGAGGGGTTGACGAAAGTAGACGAAGCATTAAGGGCTGTTGACGACTGCAATAAAAAAGAAAGCTCAGGTTTTTACATGTTCCAATTAAAAGTCTAAGGTAACCAAAGGGCTTATAGCCTATCGGTTCTCTCCTGGTTCTCCTCGACAGAGGCGTTTGGGGTTTAAGGTTGTGGATAGCTTCTACCCCCTCTGGACTAACTCACTAACTCCCCGCTAACACCCCCCCCCCACTGATGTATATCAAATGGAAAAAAAAATAAAAATTAAAAAATTAAAAGTCTAGGGTTTAATGTGTTATGAAGGTGAAAACCTGGTCTTTCTTTATGTAATTTTGTCTTTTTTATAACCAAGTGTTAGGGCTGCGCATCTTGATTAATCATTGAAACCAATCTCACTATCTTAGGGATGGGCATTTCGGACGACCCTCCCCGATCCAACCCGTCCCCTCTCTGAATGGGTAGGGAATTCGGGGATTTTTCGGGGATCGGGGAGGGGATGGGGTTTTTTTTAAAAAAAATTTGGGGATCGGGTAGGGGATGGTATAGTCAGTCCCCTCCCCGCATTTCCATTCACATATACATATGTATATTATATATTTATATTATAAGTTTATAATTTTTTTCTAGATAAATTTATAACTTGTAAAACATTAGGGTTCCACACTTCCCCATCTGGGCTCTGGCCATCACGTCTCTCAAACTCTCAAGATCAAAGGTCGTCTCTCTCTTCTCTCTCTTCTCTCTCTCACGAGTCATGTCTCAATCGGAGACATGAGAGAAGGCCGAAGCCAGAGAAATATTACCAGGGAATTTGTTTGTAACATAAGTTTCATTCAGTTAGAGAAAGAGATTATTCCCTTCATATTAAACTGCAAAATTTGTTTATGAATTCGACAAAGGTTGTGTCCGACTGTCCCCTACTTTGGTTTCTACTTTTGTTGAACTTATTTTGAGATGGAATCGTACAAGAGGAAATTTTTTAGTTTTAGCTCATTGTTATAATTTTGGCCGGGTTGTAGAGCCTGAATTTTGAGTGAACTTTTAGATCGCCGATTCCCCATGGGGATTCCCGTTCCCAGCATTGGGGTGCGGATGGAGGTTAAAAAAAAAAAATCCCCGGTGGGGATGGGGATTGATATGGGTTCGGGAATCGGGGATGGAGGTAGTGGTATCCACCCCCTACCCTCCCCATGCCCATCCCTACACTATCTATTACTCTATGGACTAACCCCAAATGAATTGATACGTCTGGAAGGTTTTGAACCTGAGACCACATGAGAAAGCAAAGCTTTAAGTCCCAAACTTTGACCACTAAGCCAATCCCTTCGAATTTAAAAGTCGCTATCTTGATATTTTTCTTATCCGGTTTGGAATGTCATGACAAGTTAATTGAAGGAGAAATTTGATAATGTTTGAGGCAAATACACTGAAAAAATGAAAGAACTATTTTTTTTTCCTTTTTTATTCAATGGTTTGAAATATGATTTACATTTAAACAAATAATCCCTTTCTTGAAAACAAACCGGAAAAAGTAAAATTCTGATAAAGAAAAACAATCAATAAAATAAAGGGAGAGTAATTAGAAATCATATACATAAAATATCATTATGATTCCATCCTAGCAGATTTGATACTTATGATTCCATCTTGAAATTCAAATAAACCCCAAAATACCTTTTTTCTCTCCTAATTTTCCTAATATTTCTCTCCCCTAATCTTTTCTAATAATTCTCTCTCCTAATTTCCTAATATTTCTCTCTCCTAATCTTTCCTAATTTATCTCAATCTCTCTCTCTCTTCTATCTTGAAAAATCTCTTTCTTCTAATTTTATAATTCTCTCCCTCCTAATCTTCTCATACCTAAAATCTCCAAACAAAATTGGAAATAAATAATCATGCATGAAATTTTAAACTAATGCACCAAAAAAAATGGTAGATTAATGCACCACAAAAATGATAGATTAAACATGAAACATATGGTAGATTAATGCACAATAAAACCACAACCCAACCCAAAAATCAATAAACCATCTTTTATAGTATAAAATCACCGAGCATGGTTTATATGTTCTTTATTTCATACAGTGAACAAGCGAGTATGGTAAATAAATCAATAAATCATGTTCATATGTCCTTTATTTCATACAGTGAACATAGTTTATTGATTTACTCCTTTTACTGTATCAATTCACCAAAATCGTAAATCAATAAACCATATTCACGAGGTATAAAATAACCATCTTTTAAAGCACAAATCACTAAAATGGTAAATCAATAAATCAAATTCACGGTGTGAAATAACCATTTTTTAAAGCACGTGTGAATATGGTTTATTGGTGTACCATTTTTACTGTACCGAAAAAGCACAAGCCTTGAATCGGAAAAAAAAACACCACCAACAAGAAATTCTTAGCAAAAAACGCTCAACATAGTCTGCCATTGTGGCTTCTCCCGTTTTGGAGTAGTCTTGATCTCTCAAAGACGGCATCACGGCTAATTGAGTGGTTACAAGATGGCAAGGTGCAAAACGTCTGGAGAGAACGTTGTTGCAGTCGCCACACGGAGAAGATCCACAGAGAAATCACGACAGAACTTTCATTGACTAACCCATGTCGGCTGTGAAATGAAGAGAACTTCGAGTTATGGAAGAGGAGGTATGGAGAACGAGCCCTAGATCGATGGGTGTTGAGTCGCCGCAGCAGAAGAGGGTAGAGAGAGAATAGGATTATCGATCTGGGTAGAATGAGATGAGGAACCAAAGGTAAAGATCAAACCCTATGCTGGACGGCTGAGATTAGATTAGAGAAGCATCGAATTAAATCAAGTGGCAAGGTGCAAAGCTGCATCAGAAGATGCGTGTAAACTAAGTGACAAGGATATACTATAAGTAATGGACTAATTAAGGAAAAGGATATACACAGCTGGAGGATTTTGTGGAGATGGCTGGAGGATTTTGTGGAGATGTGTATAAAAGTAATGGACTAATTAAGGAAATATAATTATAAGATTTACAATACATACTACTAAAATAATTAATAAGGGCACAATGGTCCGATAATAAATTTACAGGATAGAATCATAAAGATTCAAACCTCATAGGATGGAATCATAAGTCTAATTTTGGTACAGGATGCCTAATTAAAATATGAAAAAACTAGAAGTCCTCTGTGTTGGAACTGGTACAGTGGGCTGTTTTGGCTCCACATTTTCTTGGGTTCCTAGCAGCCTTCTTCACTCTAGTTAATCCACAAGATTTAGGGCTTCCTATGGGCCATGCGATGCTATTGGGCCGTATAGAATTGCCCTACTGGAGCCAACTGATTGATATGAGGCCATGATACACTACTGCAATGTGATTGCAGATTTAGTACATTAGTTAATTATTTACATACCATCGAAGTCGCTAGGAGGGCACCGTCTTAATTTTGTTTTTTTGATACTCCATAAGCCAGTCACAATGTGAGAGTCAAACTCCGTACCAAAAGTACACAGTCCCTACTCTTTCATCGACTGGTCGATCAGTGGCGGTTCCTGAAATTTTGAATAAGATGTTTAAAAATTACCTTAGCTTTAATAGCTCTATAAACTAGCTATGCGTAACACAATTTTTATATATTTGTTTGGATAATGAGACCAAACAGAAACAGTACGAAAATACCTAAGATATATGTCAACGTGCAATAGAATTCACTGAGAACGTGCACTTGTGATATTTTTTTTTTGCCGTTCAAAAAAAAAAAATGTCACAATTACACGTTCTGGGTGAATTCTATTTGTTAGGCCAAACAAAATAAACTGGCACATACACACATTAGTTTTTATTGTAGGAAATTGTCTGGCGAATAGGTTCACACGGATTTTGTTGACTTATACTCTTATTTTTTTGAGGTATAAAGTTGATTGTTGTTCAGAGAAAAATTAGAGCACGATATCGATGCCAATAGATACTTTTTGCTCTCTCTAGTTTTTAAATTTTTTCCATTAAGAGTATATATGGACTTTGTTTTGAGCTAATATATTATGTATTCAATTGTGAATTTCCTAGATTGATAGATTTTTTTTTTCATTCGTCATTCTTAATTCCTTAATCTATTACAAATTTACAAGGTGAGGGGAAATGAGACTCGATTCCGAGATGTAGTGTGGGGCATTCAAGAGCTCTATCGCATGAGCTAGCCACCCCTTGCAGATTGATGGATGTTCACAGTATAAGAATAAGTGTTCAAACAAACTCAAGATAAAATTATTACATGTAATATAAAATGTAAAAGAGTTTAGATTGTTCAAGTTGACCATTTATGGGAAGCCATGAAGCCTCTTATGACTTTTAATTGGGTTTTTTTTATATTGGATTTATTTGTGGGCTGATTTTTAGGACTAGTTCAAATTTTTTTGGTTTGGGTTTTCAAATATATACACGTAAAGTGTTCAAATATTTTTAACTTGGGTGTTCAAATTAAAAGAACAAAACTTAAATATGTATTCTAAACAATAATTTTTTTTTGGAATGCTCAAGTGACCACCATAAGACAATGTAAAGCCGCCTCTGTGATCGACTACCACCGCGCCAACATAGGGTTTCCGAAATATTAAACAAAAGTGTGTCTTTAACTAATTAACGTTCAACTCATTGCTATGAAGTGATAAAACTCATCATACAATTGTTTTATGTCTCCAATGTGTTCAATGTTGCGGACATTTTTTAGTATCATGAAGAGGAGCCGATCTATCCAGATTTGAACTCGAGGTCGAGTTCTTTCAAAGAAGAGGGGATTGATGTAGAACAAGAAGCGGCCCAATTCTATGATCAGTTGGATCGGGCCAAGGCTCGGAGGCCCAAACAATTTTTAATTAAAAATTGCCAAATTGGGCAATTTATAGACTAGCCCGGAATGGGCCCAAATTTGGTAGGCTAAAGCAGAATCGCGCTGCGGTCAATACTCACCACCCTAAGTCGTGACGCATGGTGAATTTTGGCTAAATTCCTTCGTTTAGGCCTTCAATTTCGTTATTTTTAGGAAATATTTAGATTTCAAATTACTCTTAGCGTGTAATTCCGTTTTAATTGATTCCAGTTGGGAAAGTCTTAGATTTGTTTCTAGTTTTCAATTTTGGGAGTTTCCCCAATTGTCGAGATATTTTCTTTTTTAGTAGTTTTTTAGGGTTTGCTAGGGTTTCCCTATAAAAGGGTTTGTAACCTCTATTATTCGACAACTTTTAATCAATTATACTTCCAAGTTTCATCTCTTTCTCTTGTGGATTCAAAAACACTAGTGGATTCAAGAACATTCGTGGATTCGAGTACCTATCTCGTTTGGAATAATACGCTAACTATTTTCTCGTAAATTCCGCTGGGTCATGATCACACAGATACACGGACACTTTCGCATACTCACATTTTTATTAGGACATACACAGACTACACCTCTAATGTGTGTGGAACTAATACATATATGTGAATGTGTGTAAACGTGTTTGTGTACAATGTAGGCGGTTATAGAATTCTGTGTACAATGTATGTGGTTATAGAATTACTATTACTCATCATAAGACTGATGCCAATTAATTTATCTATTAATGTATTTTGCGTACAAAACTCTCCAAACCCTCCAACCCTTTGCATTTTTTTAATTTTGAAATTAAGAGAGAGGGGGAGAATAAAGTGGGAAGGAGGGAAAGAGAGAAGAGAGAGACGTGGGGTGGGGGCCAGGGGAGGGGTGGGAGGGGACGTGGTAATTGGATATATGTAACTGATTGATCAAGACTTCAAGTTTTTCATTCAGAATTCAGGATCCTTATTTTTGAATGACAAAGTGAAATATTGGATCATCCACTTTCGCATATCCAATTCAGCTGATTTTTTTGTAGGGACACTCAAACACTTATTTTAAAATTATTGAACAGTTTGAATTATTTGCATGAGATCCAAAAGTGTACCCTACGAGCTGCTATGTACGTTTTCTGTACAAAAATGGATCGGTACCCCTATCTTTACCGTAGGGCTGTCCACCAGATCATCTGATCCGCTCAATCCGCCAATCCGATCCATCCGTTAGCCCATCCGTAAATATTCGGTTCGGTTCCGGATCGAGAATTTCTTATCTGGCGGTTCCGGATCCAGTTTGGATCGGATTGGATACGCTCGATCCGCTCAATCCGTCCAATAATCTTCCTTTAATTTGTCAAATCCGCCCGATCCGATCCGTAACAGATCTGATCCATCTTTAATCTGTCAAACCCGCCTGATCCGATCCGTAACAGATCTGATCCATCCGTATGTCACCTACGGATGGTTCCGGATCTTAAAAACCATGATCCGCTCTGAGAGAATCGGATCGGATCTGGATCCAGTCCGTCCGGATCCGATCCGTGGACACCCCTACTTTACCGCAAGTAAATGGCAACAATCTAGAGTGAGCTATTAACAGCTGTCCAAGCATGCACACTAACCTAGCCAGTAGGGAGTGGGGAATTTATGTGTTGGCTGTAGCTGGTCTACCAAATCAATGAAGGCTACCAAGAAAATGCAGGCTATGGCTCTATGCAGATTGCGCATTTATGTAGCTGGTCTCCCACATAATGGGGTGTGGCTGGTATGTGTTCTAGTGAGTGTGCGACTTATTAGTTGGTGCATTTTTGGTCCTATAGCAGGAGTTGGTTGGGGTTCAGTATTGCCCCAATTTGTATTTGTTATCTCGTTCGTTTTTCAAGAAACATTGAGTACATATATTAACCAAAAATCATTTTGATTGGATATATATTGATAGGCGCATAATTGGGACACATGTGTCTTACAATTCATTCTCTAAATCATGTTGGTCAGCCATTTTTGTTAAATTAACGAAATCTGATCATATGGCTATCGATTTTCAATCAGTTTGGTTTTTCGCATGACTGATCTACTCAATATCCCAGCAAAATGAACGAGTCAAATAATAAACACAAATTTTAGAGGGCCCACAATTGAGGGCTCTATAGGGGTATAGTGCCTCGGGGCCCTACAGAGATTTTCGAGACCCTAGACGAGAATGTAAAACATGACTCTATGTTTTTTTGTAAAGAAATAACATTTCTCATATTTCGTCTTTTTTGTAAATCACGACACTATATTTATAAAAAATTGTTTTTGGTCGTAACTGTTTATTTATTGTTATTGTAACAATCAGAAAATTAGGTGAAATTATCAAATTGATGTACACATTGTACAAATATGCCCGAAGTGTTTCATTTAATTTTTCTGATGACAACACCGACGAATATTTTTTAAAAAGATGGCAAATGATACGGATGGTGGAAGTATATGTTCACACTATTGAGTTCTTATCGAAACACCTCTTTGAGGTAGTTTGAAGTACAAACTTAATGAAACAACCTTTTTTATAGATTAAAGGATCAGTACAAATCTTTTCTAGCAAAAATGTCTACGAAGGTTAAAATAAGTGGGTATTTCTGAAATATGATATATGTAATATCTAATGTGACTATTCTAGTCAAGAGGTATATAAAGTAAAATAATTTGGCCAAACCGTAAGAAGATTAACTATAAGTACGTCCAATAAAAGAAACTCTGCAACCTTTAATATTGAAAATCTCAGGAAAAGGAAAAATAACGAAAAGAATGTTTAATAGCCTTTAGTATTGCACCGTAACTTTCTTTTTTCTACACTGGGTCAATATAGTGCTCAAATCGCAGAAAAAATCTCTTGGGTCGGGCCTCTGTATTTCCGTCTACTGAGGTTTTACTTTTCGTGATCTAAACTATTTACCTACTTCGTCCCAAAATGACTCTCTTATCCCTGAAAGGAGGATTAAAAAATAAAAGGGAAGGCATTTTTATCAAGACAATTTTTAATTTTTTATTGATAAATTAAAAGAACTTATTGATATTTAGCTAATACCTTGAATTTTTTTTGATAAAATATGTTTTTAAGTTCTTATTTTATAAACCGGACAATATTTTTGATAAAAAGAGTTTGAATGTCTCTTGTTTTTTGTTTTACCCAAACTCATTCATATCAAGTTTCCTTCACTTGTTAACATTTTTTTTTTTCCGTTATCAATATCAGCCGCTGAAAAATGTCAAACGTAAGCTCACTTATTATTTAATTGTCTTGAGGATAGTGATGGAAGGTAAAAGTCATCAAGTCGATTCGTGGCCGTGGGCAGGATTCGCAAGGGTGGAGGGAATATTGGGTGAAAACACGCGTGAGATTTATGTGGATTTTTTTTTATATATATTCCATAATTTTGCCCCACCAAAAATTAGTCATTTTGTCCCAAGACTTCGAAATTCGTCATTCCCCAGTTCAAAATAATCGAACCCCGAATTTTGTGTGATGAGAAAAATAAAAAATAACTTTGATGGTAACTTGCTTTTGGGTGTTATGTTTTGACTTTCAAATTTTTTTTTTTTTTAAGATTGGCAAATCGTGATTGGGTTTTGCATTCACAAATCAAATTTGATGACTTTATAGATACGCTTTTCCTCCCAATTTCTTAAGGAGACTTTTTGGTTGAGAATGTAATTTGGGTCTTATTTTTGCATAGATAATTGGGTTTTGCTATATGATAATTGCGTTAAGTTGCTTAATACCTGGGGTTGTAGGGATAGTTACTAAAGGGAAATGTCAACAACCTATCCACAATTATGTGTTTTTTTTTTTTTTAATAACCAAATGTTCGGTAATTAGTTTGCGCGCACCTCGACTACTTCCGAGGCCCTAAAGGTATGACATAACACCCAGTGGCCTCAAGAGTTTGCTAGCAAGAGCTAGAATTGAATCTGAGACCTTAGATGAGAGCAAACTCCTTGTGGATCACAATTGTAATTTATATATGCATGTTCTGCATAGGTAGGAGCATTTTAATTATATTGGTGTACTTAGTTCACTTTTTTTTTCTCAATTAGCACATGCGAAAATCAAATAATACTCTCTCTGTAAGTTCTTAACCCCACTGCAAGTATATCCTAGTTATAATGTTGTATGGTTGTTGTTGGGTCCACCTCGTGTGGGCTGGATGGGCTTAGGCCCGTGGCAGTGGTTTAAGATTTTATCATGTAACTCTATAAATACCCATGTGTGTCTCTTTATTTGATGTACGAGAGAATTATGAGGCAGTGAGTAGGAGAGAGAGAGATACACGAGAGAATTATGAGGCTTGCATTATTGTGAGATTGAGTGTGAGTGTGTAACACAACCACTGATTTTCTCCGGATTACAGTGAAAACCCCCTCCCCATGGAAGTAGGTCCGATTTGGCCGAACCACTTATATTGTGTGTCTTGCTTTCTGTTGATTTATACTGCTATTGTGCGTGAGGTGCGTGTTTGGGCATAATAGTTGTTAATTAAGAGCTCTGGTTTTTTTTATAGGATTGCCAATAGTAATGTTGGTTTTTATAGGATTGCTTATAGTAATTAATGTTGGGAGAGCTGGGAAATGCGTAGCCTATTATTTAGCTATGCTATGTTTGTTTTGTGTATGATTATAGTGTTTGGTTGGAATTTGTTCCAGATTTTGTTATGCCCGTCCTCGTTGATAATAGGAGTGGGCATGCTTGACACAAAAAAGAAAATAAATCTATATAATTGAGCTAAAATATTTAATGAGTAATTTTATACATTAAATATTAGTTTGATGAACTATCAAGTAAAAAAAATAAAAAATTAGCTAAAAGTAAAACTTCTTAACATGACATGATAACACGAGTCTGACACGACCTGAATTTGACACTGACGATTTGGTGCGTTGAAAATGTTGTGGGAATTCATAAATACCTAAGATTTTAATTGATACATAACATTAACACGAAAATGACACGAAATTAATTGTTGCCATCCCTAATTGACGATATCCCATTACTATGAATAAGCAACTGCTGTTTTATAATTAAAAACAAATTTCCTTCACGTCACGACATTTTCGTCCGTCCGTAACAATATCGACGACTGAAAAAAAGACACGTGTAAGCCAACTCATCAAGGGTCTAGACCCATCCATTAGAGGAAAGAGAAAAATACACAAACGGAAAATTGAAAACAAAATTAAGCTACCGGCCTTGGATTTATGTTACCACTTCAGTTATTACCGTAACAATATATAGTTTTCGGGGTCACCATCAAGAATTTAAATGATGTTAAAACAAAATGGTGAAACCAATATTAAATAAATGTGCTTGTTTTTTCAGCTGTATGGCGTACGTATAGAGAATAACGTGGCTGATTTATGGTTCATTATTTTTATCAAAGTAGATCAAGTTGTTTCTCGTCCATTCATTCGTTGGAATGAATTCATTCAGGCGGAGGTGCCCATGACGTACCATTGAATAGTTTTTTCGTAAAACCAGAGTGAGTATCACTAGTACTATGTTAATTACATGAACTCATTCATTTCGTAAGCTTACACGTTTGGATAATTCATTGAAAAACTAGACTTGATTGGATGAAGAAGCTAGGCGTTTTTACTCGTACTCTAATTGTTTTTTTTGAGAAGAAGAAGACGACACGGAAGTTCTTCCAACAAAATGATGAATTTCTCAAAATTAATCGAATATGATAAAATCGCGTACCCACACGGTCATCTATTTCTTGGATGAAAACAGTTCACTTGGAAGTCTCGCACCCGGCTCCTCCCTCTTCCTTTTATTTTGTCGGTGCCGATATCTAATACTACAATTAAGAATCGTAGACAAAATAATCTCTTAAACAAACCTCAATTCCCAATAAAGAAACGTTAATGTCACATCACTTATGCCGGAAATCCTCGTAGACATTCCCCATTTCTCAATAGCTACTTGTAATAAAGAAATGTCACTGTCGTATCATTTCGGTTAAAACTTCCATATTGAAACGAAGGGAAATTAAATTTGCTCAACCAATATATATATATATATATATAGCAGCTTAGGAGACCCAAAATATTTGCCCAACTGACCTTCTTCACCTTTCTCTTGTGAGGAAAGACAGGAGCAACCCAATAAAGGAAAGACAGAATGGAAAGTGATGAACCCTCATTTAGGGTCCTCTACTATGGAGGATGTTCTGGTTCAGTCCCATTCACTTGGGAGTCACAGCCAGGTACCCCTAAGCACCCGACATTCAGTTCCGGTCCTATTTCTCCCCCTCTTCCTCCTCTCTCTCCTCCGCCTTCCTACCAATTCTTTTCTAGTCCTAAAACTAACACCACTCCGAAAAAAGGTGCAAAACCGAAGCTTCTATTCGCCATTTTCCCTAAACTAATTCCGTCTAAGAAAAATCACGTGTCGCCATCGCCGTTGTCGTCTCCTTCATTGTCGTCATGGTCGTCGAGTTCGTCTCGCTCTTATTCTTCGGGTTCGACTCTGGTGAATTCGCGTAGTCGTCGGAGTTGGTGTTTGTTCCGGTCGAGATCAAACGAACGTTTTGGAGTAGATGAAGATGATCAGGATGAGATGAAAACTAGCCGGATTGTGGGTCATTAAGTTCCTTTGTGATGTCATGTTTGTGCATCAGTAGAAATTTAAGGATGAATTGTTGAAACTGAAGCTTCAGACCTTAAAGTGAGACTTCTCACAAATTACAGGGACTACTAGTGTATTGCGTGAAAATTTATGTTCTGTATGGCTTTTGCTACCCGAAACAAAATTTTATGGTGGTAAATTTTATGTTCTGTATGTCAATTTTGTTATGTTCTCTTTGCTATAATTGGCATTACAAATAATTGTCACATTAAGTTGGTTGGATTTATGACAACCATTACATAATGATTCTATTGCATTCATCTAATTAATCGAATAGAAACATACACATACAGTTATCGAATGAGCGGCGATGGGAAAAGGATAAAAAAGAAAATGCATAAAATCATCAATGAGCATTGTTTTTCTTAATTTTTTAAGAGAGATAGGGAGAGAGCCTCTTTTTTAGGTGGGCGCACCGGGTAAGTTTTAGGTTTTCTTTGTATTTTTCATACGTGAGTACGTAGTTGTTTTTTTTTTTGGAATTGATACTTAGTCTTTTTCTTCTTG
>JAXBDA010004249.1:0-29906 GCA_036023075.1 Gaultheria prostrata | reverse complement strand
ACACCACTGTACACCACATGCACACCAACACATCTCGACCATCCAAAAGATTTTCCAGTATTCCGGATTTGAAATGAATTCTTACCGGTTAAAATTAACTTTGACCGGTAAGAATTCATTTTAAAATCCGGACCATTAATTCCTAAGATGGATGATCGGGAAGTGCTGGTGTGCATGCAGTTAACGGAGAGGTTTTGGTTAACTTTTCCGTTAGGAGTGCTTCAAGTAAATGAGGAGATAATTTTGGGTGGAGTGCCTCCAGTAATTTTTACATTTTGAAAAGGGTAGTTTTGTAACTTCATTAACTTTTGGAGTGCCTACATCAATTAAGGGAGCCCCAAAATCAACTTCCTTTCCTAAATATAACCAGGGTCATGACTCATGACCTCGATTATGGACTGAAAATTGCATTTACATCCATGGATGTAGGCCGTAAAGATATTGTGGGCTACTCGACATTCCATTGAAGACTTCCCAAAGTTGAAACGTCTGAGGAGTTGATATAATTTTTTCATCAAGTCATTTTGAACTGTCTTAAAAGGGTTTTGGAAGTTGGAACCCATTTTGGGGTAAGACATAAGAGAAGACACCAAATTTTGGGGTGTGATTATTATTAAGGAGCTAACTGGACCAGTAATTCTGTTGGGTTTTGTTTCTCTTGATCAAATGAATCTGTTGAGTTTCATGTCGGCTTCTTTTCTTTTTTTCTGATGAGTTTAAACGGGTGTCTTGGAAGGGAAATGATACCATCACAACACAAGTTACTACAAGTAACAGAACCCCCAAGATATGACCTTTGCATTCAAAATCCTAATCTAGTGCAAGAGGTGATTCTTTGGCACCCAATACTCATATATAGGCAGGTAAGTGGTGTGAGGGTGAAACTCCTCTAAGCACACGGTCGCGACTTCGAATTCCGCTTGCGGGTAGTAGTAGTAGTCCTCGTGAACTAAATATCGTGTATTGGGCACCATTTGTCCAGCTAGTACTTTTGTGGGGCTGTGGTGACATACTACTCTCCTTTGGGTAGGGGTTACTCCGAAAGGACCGCCCAGTGAACTTGACTCCTTCAATGGGTGGAACTGACTCACTGGTTGCACATGCTTTGGCGGTTGGGTGCCCCTCTTCCCTGAGGGGGTTGCAACTCTGGCCTTTTCTCCAAACCTTTCACTCAGCAAAAAACAATACCCAGATATAGGCTACAACATTTGTATCCCTGTCCCTTTTGGATTGTGAGAAGGATGAGAAAAATAGAAGAAAACTCCCTCACATAAGGCCTCATTCCGCTAAGGGAATTTTTGGTTTTTTTGGTTAATGTATTGTGAGAGAATGACTTACCTCAAAAAACGCAATAAGTCAAAAAGCCCTTTATCGGCCACCTTTCACCATATCAGGTTAGTTCTACAATTCTACCTTCATTAGCTTTTGGTTTTCTTTGAGGTTCCCTCATCTGGGATCCCTGGGAAGAGGATCAAGTTGGCCCTTGCGAACAGCTTGATGCACTATCTCCCTTCAACCCTTTGAGCGAAATACGGCAAAAGGAAGGAAAATCCATGGACCAACCCCATCATCTCCGCCCCGTAGGAACTGTGTGATCACCCCAAGGACGCCTTCGGCATCCAGGGGTCACGGACCGACCATAGAACCCTGCTTAATAAGTGGAATGCATTAGCTGTCCGCTCTCAGGTTGGCAGTAAGGGTCGGAGAAGGGCAATCACTCATTCTTAAAACCAGTGTTCTTAAGACCAAAGAGTCGGGCGGAAAAGGAAGGAAAGCTCTCCGTTGCTGGTTCTCCTATTAATTCTCTGGTCACAGCATCGCTCCTTTCCACCCACATTGTTTTTTTATATCCGTATGTGAGTGTAAAAAAAAAAAATTGATCCTCCTTAATTTGCAGCCACTTTAGTTCTCCATATCACAGAATTAAAGTAATAATTTTGAAAAAAAACAGAGCAACATGTTTTCCAGAGATGTGCGTAGTAGGATTAGGAAACGTGTACACAAGAGTTTTTTTTTTTTTTTTGGGTCGCCAACTCACAACCAATATCAAAAACAGAGTCAGATAAAAATATAAATTATGCAAAACAGACTGGATTTTTTTTTTGCTGTGAATGTTAACAAAAGAAAATGAACATATAGACTCCTTAAAAAAAATGCCCTTAAACATGTGGAGTTTTGAATGGAGAGCATTATTTGTTTTAGATGCTCTTTATATATTGTTTTGGGTTATTGTTGAGCCGTAAAAGGTAAAGAGAGAAACCAATAAAAAAAAGGAAAAAGAGACGTTTTACCATATTTGTTGAAATCCAATCTTCACTGGTGCCCAGGTTAATTTGTCATGCCATACCTGCACAATCGATTATTGTGTTGCAACGATCTCCCTAACAATTAAAATGTTACTGTTCTTACAAGTGCAAGTGGTAGCAGAGAAGAAAGAAATCAACAAGCACCAATGAAACGTACAATCTACGTCTTTCTCAAATTAATATTTGCATGGTTTATTGTTTTCATTTCTTTCTTCAGTTAACTAGAGATCGGGGCACACGAAGTGAGTGTGCAAGTCGAACTGTGACAAAAGAAATTTTTTTTTGGCTCAAAAGCTACTGGCTTATTTTTTAATCGCATGTGCATCGCCTTTTTTTTACTAGGGGATATTTAGCTTTACTGTTATGTGTTTGCCAAAAAAATAATGCGATGCCCACACGATTAAAAAATAAGCGAGTAGCTTTTGTGCCAATCTTTTTGTCACACGTCGACTGACAAAAAAAAAATTTGGCACAAAAGCTACTTGCTTATTTTTTAATCGCATGTGCATCACATTATTTTTGCTAGGGGATGTTTAGCTTTACTGTTGTTATTCGCCAAAAAAATAATGTGATGCCCACACGATTAAAAAATAAGCGAGTAGCTTTTGTGCCAATCTTTTTTTCACACGTCGACTTGCACATGCATCCTGTGTGCCCCGGCCTCTAGTGTCTCATAATGTGGTACGGGTACCCGACTTAGACTTAAATTATCATTTATGGTATTGGAACCTAGTGGTGAGACTTTTGGGAAATAGAATATGAAAGTTTGTACTCCGTATTTATTTTATTGAGAAAATGATTAATTTATTGTCTTTGAAAATGAGGGCGTGACAGATCTTTTACGGGTTACTAATTTACCGAAATTCCACAGAATAACAACTAAATCATCTACTTATCAGAAAGAGAAAAAAAAAAGAAGAAGGTTAAATCATCAAAGACCGCGAGAATCCCATGTGCCCAATGAGCATGATAAGGAACACCAAAGTCTACAGATTGCCTCGAGACCTAAATTTCAGGGACTAGGGGAGGTGCTGCTCAGCCTTGTGCTGCGCAGTGTGTTGTGTGGCGGCTTTCGACGCCATGCCGACATCATTCCGACGATCCGAGACGTCCACTGCGTACAGCTCGTCGAGTACTATCCCGTTACCTGAAAAGTGTCACCTGTCCAAACTCAGAGTTTCTCCCTGCCAGTTGAGCAAAACCGCTCACAATCTAAAAAAAAAGGATTCAATGGTTTTCATCCAGTGTTTCAAGTTATATGTGTTCTGATTTTTTTTAAGTTATATGTGTTCCGATGAGGCACTTAACGATATAACTTGAAACACTGGATGAAAATCATTGAAGTGTTTGACAGGATGGTAAACCGTATAAATCAACAAAGGACTTGAGCAAAACACAAGGCACAAAGAAAAAGAAGACTGGAGATGAAATCACATGTTGATTATTGCCTCGCACACACAAATGAATGAACAATCAGCAATTCTTGGCAACATACTGTGGTCCTCTAACCAGCGTCAACGATAACTTGAGCACCGACACTGTGGTCCTCTGTAATCGGTTGAGCTGTCCTTGATTCACTGCCCTTGATTCACTGCTCCAATGAGGTCTTTTAGAACCTCTCTTGAAAAGATCAGATTCCCTAGCAAGCTTACCGGCCAATTTTCACCGTTGCCGGTGAATTGTGAGTTGAGCAAATTGAATACTACCGCTACTTTGAGAATATTTTGAAAAAGAACGTGCCACATCTCAAGAAATCTCCTCTCTTCCCACACGAATTCTCAAAGTAGCGGTAGTGGTGGAAATGTTGTTCTTATATATAACGGTTTTAGATATTACAAATTGTGTTTGTAATCTCATTTTTATTAATGAATTTCTTTACTGAAAAAAAAGGCCTTTATATGCATCACAATCAAATAGAGTACGTAAGAACAAAACAAAAACCACATGCAAAAACATACTAAATCACACAAGAAGGTAACAAGTCGGCACATCCCAAAATTGAATTCCTAAAAATAGTGGAGAGCCGCATGTTTTGTAGGCTACAATACCCAAAACTCGACTTAATTATCAGACACCCATGAGAGCTCCTTCAAAACTCGCAAGTGCTTTCTTTACAATCTTGGATTTGTTGGCAAGGGAATTTTGGTTACTCACGACATACTTGTTGATGAAAAACTCGATACCCTGTCGAAGGGATTCACAATCAGGATTAGCAGCTATACGCGTGAATACATTCCAAACAAGGCTATCAGGATGCTCAAAGATGGCCTCGAATAGCATCTCGAATAGCATCAGACACCCATGAGAGCTCCTTCAAAACTCGCAAGTGCTTTCTTTACAATCTTGGATTTGTTGGCAAGGGAATTTTGGTTACTCACGACATACTTGTTGATGAAAAACTCGATACCCTGTCGAAGGGATTCACACTCAGGATTAGCAGCTATACGCGTGAATACATTCCAAACAAGGCTATCAGGATGCTCAAAGATGGCCTCGAATAGCATCTGGAAGTGCTTTATTCTTTTGGGAATCATCTGTGTGGTGTCAGTGAAATCAACCACCTTCAATACTGCAAGAGAGAGGGTGAAGGAGGCAAACATGTCCGCGGCGAATTTTGAAAGGCGCATTGATCTCTTCAGCTCCATCGACTCCAGCTCCTTGAAGTGGTCCCAGAGACAGTACTGAAAAGTAATATCAGGAGGAAACACCATATAAGCAAGATAGGTAAAAACTTTTGAAAGCGCAAGGGGTGAATTTACAGAGTTACAAATGCCCAGTGAAGTACTACTGTTTCTCTTACATCGACAGGACACACAAATAATGTCTACATTGTCTTGTAGGCTATAGCACTTGCTTATCGTAGTTCAAACCTCTCAGCAAGGCAAAAACCAATAACAAGGATGTAAAACAAGATCAAATAGTGTTTTTCTGCCCAAGGCTGAAAGAAATATTCTTAAGATCCAACAACCATTAGTTTCATATAGAGACCAAATGCATGCAGTTGACTTCCCACTGTCTAAGTTTTGACACGTGAAACTCTACTGATATAAGGCCTCAAACGTAATCCAGCACAATTGAGAGGAAAAAGGACATAGCCTTATGACCCTATCAGCAGAAAGTGTGAAAGACGCCTCCTCAACATCCAACGAACATTACGTTCACATATCACTCCGGCAATTTGTGAGTGGAAAAGGTCTCCTAATAGCTTTGTTTCATTTCTTTGAACCCTATTGTGTTCCTCAACTCTTCTCGTAGGATCAACTAAGCCTAGTAAATTCTATTCGAAAGCTTGTTCGCAGCAATATTTTTAGCATACGTGGGACATCCTTTCACCACAAATGTTATATTAAGATTTCTCCAAGCTTATGACGCCTTATAATAATTTCACTCCTGACTTGTTCTTTATTGAAGGCAACAGCCATCGAGAAGACTATGTTCCCGGTGACAATAGAAATTTCCTCTAAATTGTTTGAAACAGATGATTTAAGCAAATTGCATTGAAAATAGGCTCTTAGGACCTGTACCCCATGACAATACCCAAAGCACTTTTGGACACGTACCAATATCCTACAACACAAATTTAGTATGGTCTGGCAGTTGGACACACCCCCGCATGCTATTTTGTACAGAGGGCCTGGTCATTGCCAAATCCCATCCTCACAATGGGGCTTTGATCCCCATCAGCCCCCCTCTCAGTCCCCCTCCCCCATAGGTTAAACTGTGAACTTCTTCCTTATACAAGAAAGGAAAATGCAAAAAGAGCCATCCAAAGTATTTTGTATGAATTGCAATAAAACCATTGCCTGCATCCCCATATTGGAGTTTGGAACAGAAAAATAAAGAGGGAAAGCCAAATGACCAATACAAGACACAGCGTAGTACTTGTTTGAATTCGCCATAGGTCAACGCTCCCCCATCTCTTTCTTTCTGCAGTATTGGACTGCAAAGCCCCAAACCTACAATCCCATGGTCACAGAGTTGCAGTGGTGACTGGCTTTGATACCTCATGACACAAACGCTACCCTAGAATACATCTGGTAAATAGAACCAATAAGAAAAAATAAATCCAAATGGTACCTTTAAAGTGGATTTGTGGTTATTGTCATGGCTACATAACCTGGTAGCAAGCACAGCATAGTACTTGTTATATACTTGCTCCTGTAAGCAGCACTCAACAAGAACTCGCATGATCTCTCTATCCTGTAGATGAAAAATGGGGGCAAAAAGTACTAAACATGGACAAAAAAAAAAAAAAAAACTAAAAATAAAGAACTATTGACTTAAAGATAAAGAAGGGACCAAAAAAAACAGATGCTTACCTGCTTCCCTTGCAAATTCAGCCTTAGAAGTTTTTCAAAAGCATCAATGTAGTCCTCCCCGCTCATTATTACACAAAAGATTGCTTTTCTAACATCTGTGTTCATCCTTTGTGCACTAGCAAGCTGCAGCAGTTTCTGGGCTTCAAGTGACTCCTTCTCAATTGTGCTGGCAACCTCTTCAACATTCCTAATTAGGGGGGCCATATCCCCAGACAACCACCATTGGCCTTTCTTGTTAGGATCTAGAAGCTTGCTCCATTTCAACCCTCTAATTAAAATATCTTCAACTCTCAGCTGCAAACAAACAAGTTATTTAACACAGATAAGAATTCTAGAATACACATGCACAACCAAATATGCAATTGAAAAAAGGAATCATATGCTAATTAGATCTCTGGAAAATGGGTTCAATAACTTCAATGCAAGGTTGTCAAATCGGGAATCGTATCGAGAATCGAAATGACCCATTTCAGAATTGCGAATCGTGACTCGTAACGATTCGGTCAAAATTTTAAAAATGAATTAGAAAGTAAGTATATGCATTCCCATTGGAAAGAACAATATAATTAAACTTACATCACCGCAAAACAATGTTTTCTATCATGAATTGATGATCATGGGGAGTTTAATACTAGTTTATTAGGAAGTAAATAAAACCAGTTAAAGAATAAAGACAAAGTTGGGAAAAAAAAAAAAATCGATTCCTTTAAGTGGTCCAGTGAGTGTAAAGAAGTGTTTACTGTATATTATACATTTATACTAGTAAGTAGTGACTAGTCTATACAAAAGAAGTAAAGAACCCATTACTCTCTGGCACAAAAACCCCATTACGAAGAAAACCCAAATCTGTTGATCATCACCAAACCCCATCACGAAGAAAACCCATTACTCGAACAGACTACAGAGTACAGAGACGTAGAAGACGAGAGGAGTGAAGCTTATCTATGTAGAAATCGAACAGAGACGAGAAGCTTTGGCTGTGATCAATAGTCAAATCAACATCGCAGGAACCCTAGATGTTGGGACTCGAGAATCGAGATGATGGAAGAAGGTTTGGAACTCTGAAATTTCTGAAATTAGTGTGTTTACGAGTTATACGACAAGCTTGCAACCCATTTGTGGGCCTGAAATTGTAAAAAAAACCCTCTCAATTTACGTAAATTAGCTTCTGGACCCCATCCTGTTCATTGGTTACGAATCGTACGATTCATGCGATTCTTGATTCGATTCCACGATTCTGTTCCGATTATATTGCCAATGCGATTCTGGGGTGCGTTACGAATCGTTTCATGCTTGAATCGAATCGAATCGTACGATTTTGACAACCTTGCTTCAATGTGTCTAAGGAGGGTAAACAATTTGAATTTCATTGAGAAAGTTGGATGTTTCACAAACAAGTTTAAACCATGTGAATTTCACTGAGAAATTAGACTTTGGACACTGGCTGGAGTAAGCTGATAGAAATAGTTGAGGAAAGGAAGAGACAAGAGATAAACTATCATAAACCTGTTGCCCTTTTAATAACAATACATCCTCTTTCGCACCAACAGCAACTCTGAGACATGGATATAGTCCATTTAGCACAGGTTGCCCTAACAGAGTCTGAAGAAGAATTGGACAAACTGACATACCAAGGGCACTACAACGTAAAACTTACATATCAAAAACAGATCTAGTTAATCCGCCGACCATCTAAGCTAAGCAATGACAAACATCTGATGGATCTGGTTCAAGATACGGGCTGTTTGGAAACAACCATGTTATGTGTCAGCAGTGAAAAAGGAAGCTGAATCTGGTTCAATAGTGTGGAATTATCATGAATTTTGGTTCTATACCTCTCAACTTAAAGAACTGAGACCAATTTCAGAACAGGGTGTGGTTTGAAACAAACAACATTTTTCTTCCCCTAGGTAAAATGCTGCCTCTCTTTAAGTCTAAAGCACGTCCCTCTATCCATGTAGTTATCCCAAACCCAAAGAGTTGCATGTAATGTTTTGCAGGTAATGCCATTAGCGGTCTATTTCATCAAAGTTTGGATACATAATCTTCAACATCTATACCTATAAATAAGTACGAAGAACCATGAGTATCCGAGGTTAGGATATGTATCCGATGGACCATGATTATCTGAGGAGTATCGGTATCCAATAAAGGTAGGATGTGGATAAGAGTCATAAGACTCTCTTCTAGAAGTATCTGTGCATATTAGGCTGCAATTCTTTCTTTCGGCTTTTTCCCCTAGCCACCAACCACTGATACTTTTGAATTTGTCAGAAAGAATAAACGCAGCAAAGGCATAAACGCATACACACGGAAAAAAAAAAAAAGAGAAGAAAAAAACTGAAGCATGGAACAAGATTTAGATGGTGCTGATTTCCTCAACTCATCAGGGTTCTTCAAGATATGAAGGAACAAGAAAGCAATTGCAACAACTTAAATTGGTTAAGATTTGCATTCAAGTTGAGTTTGATTAGACTTGAACGTGGGACCACAAATTTTTATGCTAAAAAACCTTACCAAAGAGAGATCGATAATTAAGGGGAATACCAAATGAGTGTCATTGTATCTCTAAACCACCTATACCCAGTTTTCCATTAAAAAAAAAAAGACTTCATTTTTAGCAATGTATATCCTTCTCGGTTTATAAATTGGTTCCCCGTATGCCTCTAACACATCTCCTTTTCAAATATCACAGTTAAAACAACATCTCTAAGATAGGAGGTGCCAGACTATGTGTGATGAAATTCTCAAACTCCATCGCTGGTAAGCAATGCAGGGGACAGTAAGTTCAATTTAGTATGGAATATATACCCTGTGATATGCGCCCCTTAAGCACATGATTAGAGGTGCTGTAGGAATCGGATGGAGTGCGCGCAGGGCATCACTTCATCCCATTATTAGGCTAGAGTACAATTGAATGGCCTCAGGCTCAAGGATCAAACAATGCAGTAAAACAAAAGGGGGATATTTTCTACTAGAGTTTAAATAACACACTTAGTTACATGTGTGACAAATAGTACGAGTTAAATTGCCCACTCCCATTATCAGATTAGTGGTGGTTAAGAAGCTCTTGGTTTACCAACTATCTCCATTATTTATAAGTTTGTTTCCAGAATGGAGGGAAACTATAAGGTCTCTTAGGAAGGTTAAGGGTCCCTAACCTAGCATGTATATAAGCCTATGATATCCATCAATCAAGGTACTCAAGTCATGCACACTGCATAGGTTAGAAGACACATGAATCTAGAAAGTGTGTTTGGTGTTCAACTTGAACAACAATGACTACAGTTTAGTACGATCTCATTTCCGCTGCATATACAAATATGTGTACAATTTATCTTACAAAAACATCTATATGCAAGACCTGTTGTAGCCATTTTTTCATCCGTGTATGCTGCGGAGTATCATCTTTTGTCCTCTTCTTGTTGTTCTTGATATCACTTATGGTTTCCAGCATGAATTCCATCTGTGAGGATTATCCAGTTAGCAAGTATCAGACAGGAAGCATGAACAACAGGAAAAGTTATCTATTCTAGCATACTCCTGGATGCATACTCTTTTGCTACGGCTATTTGGAAGTCCACTTCCGGAAGAGGCATTCAATTCATTTGCCCTATTCTGCACACTCAGCACAAAATTTTTCATGGCAGCATGGTCCGCACCTCGTAGATTCATTCCGCAGCCTGCCTAGTCAGACATAAGTTTCAGCTCTAGGTCTCTAGCAATGGCATATTTTAGAAAACACAAACTGTTTTTATTTTCCTGTCAACAGAAGAAAACAGATAGAAGCTAGAAGTACCAACTGTTCAAAGTGGCTTACACTGCAGAATTGTCAAGATAGTAGAAACGTCTACCTCCGTCAATCTCTTGCTCAGCATAATCATGAAGTCGTATATCAAATCACTGAAAACATCACAAAGGGAACGGCTTCTAAAATGGGGTTGACAAACACTGTGAATGGTGTCTCAAAATATCAATTACAGGTAAGGTGGGTAATGGTAAAGAAATTAATCTAAAAAAAAGTGGGGCAAGCAAGATAGTAAGTGACCATCTAATCCTGGCTAACTACAATAATGTCTGACCATGGGAAATGCCCAGGTCATTTTTCCCGAAGAACAAGAATAATCAGCTGCTGAAACCACCAATGCAAATTACAAGCATGTAAAAGGTTTTCATTTGCAGCAGTTTGGTGACACTGCATTGGCCACATCGTTGGCAATCAGTATATACCAATTGCTAGCATAATAAACTAAAAGCATAGTCCGGGTTCAGCTGAGTCATGTTTCAAATACATTTTCCAATTGAATGAGCAGAGTAGCATGCAGCATACAAGAATAGTCTTCTTGCTCGGGCAGAGTCAGGATGCCACCAGTGTTCTAAAAGGCACCGAGGCAACGCACGCCGAAGGCATAGTGCCTCGAATACCTCGAGGCGAGGCGCAGTTCTTGAAGCACACTTGAGGCGTATGAGGTGCCAGTGTTCTAAAAGAAGGTCTGGAAGGCCCCTCTCCGACTAGCCTGACTAACCCAACTAGCCCGACTAATTGCCCGACTAGGTGCCGAGTACTCGGCCCTGAAAGCTAGAAGGTGTTCGGCCGCCCTAGGAGCGCCTAGCGAGTTTTAGAACCTTGTGAGGTGCGCGCCTCACTGGCCTTTTCCAGATCTGTTGGTCTTATAGATATCCTCTCATCCATTGATTCATTCATAAGGTAATATGAGTTGAGAACCACTCAATAAAATCGTCCAAATTAAAAGGGTTTTGATCATTAACCGTAGTTGCATCAAACGAACACGGATCGTTAACACTGGAGGCCTCTTAGTTCATGCAGCTCTTTCTCTGTTTTATGCTCGTCCTTCTTCGGTCTTGCGTATGCATATAGAAATGATGATGATGAAGAAGATGACGTAATTGGTAATGAGGATGATTGATAGGTGTGCATGATTCAATATTTCGAATGTAGTTACAAATTCTTTTATGTTTCCAAAGCTAAATGTTAATACGTTGACTAAAATGGTTGTTATGTTTTGTTAGTATTTGGTTATTTAAACATTTGAAATGACAAAATTTTAGAAGATTTCTCATATTGAAAATTTTGCTAGTTTAAAATTCTACTTATTTATAACACGCCCACGCCTCGGCTCCAGAGAACTATGGCACCTTGGTGCACCTAAAGCCTTTTAAAACAAGAGTGATTTTATTAGAGAGGGTGAACAATACCCTCACTATTATTGGTTGCAATGGTGTAGGTCCCTCCCCTGCAATACAATTTTTGTTAAGGATGAGATTACTTTTTGATGGCATGCACACCCTTTCGACCACTAGAAATGAGGGTGAACAAAATTACTCTTTGAAAACATTGGATGCCACAATGTAAAAGTTACTCACCTTGAGCAAACTCCGAAAACGTACAAATAAGATAATAGAAGCGCCAGATTCCGCAGGGATAGATTGTCTTCTTCTAGGTACTCATCCTGAAGAAATAAACAAATGTCTTTTTTTCATTTTTCCTGAAAGTTCCAAAAACAAAAGGAAGAGAGTTTGTACTTTGTAGTTCAATACAAAAGGCCAGTGTTCTAAAAGAAGGCTTGGAAGGCCGAGTACTCTCCGCCTAGGCGCTAGAAGACCTCTCTCTGACTAACCCAACTAGCCTGAGTAACCCGACTAGGCGCCGAGTACTCGGCCCTGGAAGCTAGAAGGTGTCTGGCCGCCCTGGGAGCACCTAGCGAGTTTTAGAACCTTGCAAAAGGCTAATCTGGTATGCGAGTCTAGTGGTTAGCAAATTCAGTAAAACTTGTTGAATATTTGTTCGTGACTTGAATACTTGTAATCAGAAACAAAACAATTTTCATAATTAATTGAAGCACCTCAAAACATTTAGCGAGGGAAGCCAAAAGTTTTGCACCAAAGTCAATCCCAACCAAAGAAGCCATGCCTGCAACAAAAGCTGCAAAAACAGCAGCATACCTTCACATGGAAATACAAAATCATCAATGCCAACAGCAATAGGAGAGAGATTAACAGAGAAACCATGAAGGAAAAAGACATTGCTTAGATGAATTAGTGCAACAAAAAGGAACACACGCAAATGGCATGAAGCGCCATCAGATCTAGCATGCTGCTATGTCATGCACAAAATGAAGTTTCTTTACATCCTAAGATAGAGATGACTATAAAATCTGCACATGCTTTCCAAACGGTTTAAGGGAAAGCTGTTGATGGGGTTCTAGAAGGATTAGATGAGAATCATATTTGTCAAAGTATTTACTATTTAGGTCTTAGCTTGTTTGTTGTTCACGACTAAACTTGTCTCTAGTTAGGATATATTTTGTTCATTACTTGCTCCGTCCTAACTTGTTACTCCAATATTTGGATTCCAACTCTAGTTACCAGGGACACGGATCATTCCGGTACGAGGAACGAAACCTAGAATGAGGGACTCTTTTGAGCGTGACGACGGTAACAGCAATAACCAAGCGAATTACGCAAATCATTTGAAATATCCAAATCTATATTTTTGTCTTCATAATGCACACATGAAAAGAGCTTTATAATCTACTACTTGTTTACGTTCTGTCGCATTTAATTAGTTTCCTTACACTCTTGCGCAAAAGATTGCGACTGTAAATTAACACAATAAATACAAAGAATTGGTGTTATTTTTGCAAAATGTAGAGTGTGAGATTTATCATCATCTAAAAATAGAATACTTGACACAAAAATCCAGATGCTTAAATCTACATAAGCAAATATACACCAGCAGAAACTTTCCCTCACAAAGTTGCTGGCGAGCACAGTTTGACCATAGGGGTTCTCATTGAAAATACTGACGGACTAGCCAAAAAGTGAATGCCATATTAACAGCGGAAAATAACAGAAGTTTATGGCAATCTCACAAGATAGATAACCAAATAAGAGTTAGCATAGAAGTTCCTTCACCAACAGTTTCTATCGAGTCCGAGACCATCAAGCCCTCAGATATGCGAAAACTTCAAAGAATGCAATGACATTAAAACTAGGTCAAAAGACTTTCCTAGATCTAAGACATTTCTTTTTTTGTGATCCATTAACATAAATTAAAACATATCCAACCTAAACTGCAGCTGTTCTTATGCTGCACAAAAAATTCCTTGCCAAAGCAAAAGATAAATAAAGCTAGTAGTGCATAAGTGGGTATGAACTAGAATGTAAAGATAGGGACAAATAATAGTGATTAACTTCTAAATCTAATTACCATCTGGAAAGTTATTCTATCTTACTGGAAAGTTCTTCTATCTTACTTTTCCATAACTACGGGTGAAGTTTATTGAGAGAGGACAAAAAGAAAAGTGATACTTAAAGAGTGATACTTGAGTTTTAAAAATAGAACGAAATCTTAACTGTTCATTGCCACGAGGGCCTCCAGAACATGATGCCAAGACCTCTTCAGTTATAATCTGAGAACCAACACTGCGAGCAACAGACTGCAAACGGGAAATTAGAAGCATGAAATTGCAATATAGGACTAACGATATAGATTGACCTGTAGAGAATACTAGGTTACACATAATCAGCACGATCCTGTTTCCCGTTAACTAACACAACAAATATTTGGCAGGGGCAAAAGCAAATTTTAAACTACAAGCCCACCATATTTCAAGTATAACTACTTGAGCAAGTGTATTCAAGTTTGAAGATAAATAAGCTGCAAAGAGTAGACCACCATGCTTCATCTAGACAGATCTCAGAGGTCAAAAGCAATTAGAATAACTGATGGAAAACAACCTAACAATGCTTGGACCAAACAAAAACCAGTATCCAAACACAGCTTTTACTGTAGGAGTTGCAGTAATTGTAAGTCACCACAACATCCAAAAGTCATATCCATTGACCTCATTTCTTTATTATTTCTTCTATAAATTGAGAAGGTTATTTGCATAGAATATGACTTAATCTATTAGTTTGTGCAAAGGATATAAGCTTACACGAAAGATAGTGGACATTTCACCGGTCGTTGATTCCACATTTGATTCAGATAACCGATTAAGAAGTCCTGGAGCAAGTTAAATAAGATATCTCATCTCAGATCAAAGGCAATAGTATGCCAAGGTTCAACACCAAAGTTCTACACAAAATAAATTTTCCATACCTCTTACCCGTCTACGAATTTGAGTGTGCTCTTCGGACTCAGTTCGTGTACGAGATCTCAAATGAGGAGCTACATATTTCACATTTGCATCCAACTCAGGTGTCTTGGCAGGAAATTTTTCGGGTGCCACCTCAGTACGAAAAGTTCCCACTGGTTCAGATACTACAACAGCTGTGTCACCGGCCAACTCAGCTGCTGGGTCTTGCTTTGGCATTTTTATCTTCTTTCTTTTCACCTTCTTCACAGCAGCATAATCAGAATTGTTCGGATAATCTAGTTTAGTCTTGAATTCCTTTGTCTTCGATGCTTGTTGTAAGCTTTGATCTACGTCATAGCCGCTTTCAACAACTGGCTTAGATATTCCAACCATTTTCTCCCCCGTCATGTCACTGCCACCCTCTAGTTGTTTCTCAATTGACCCTCTCTTCTCCCTTTTCTTAGATGAGGAATTGTTCTTAGATCTCTTTTTTACAATTTCTTCAGATACCGGATTTCGTTCTTCCTCAAAAAAATCAAAAACAGACGGAATTCCTTCAAATAACATATTCATCTCGTCATCCAATCCCCCTAATTTCCCATCCTTCACCTTGAGTTTCTTCGCAAGTGTCCTTTCCATTTCAAAATCATCCTCAGCAGGAATGACACTGTGTTGCATTTCCATTTTAAGATAGTCCTCGAACTTACTTTTTGATTTCTTTAGGCCCTTTTCTCCTTCTACGGCCTTTGATGCAGTTGCATTGGGAAATCTTGAAGAATCCAATCTAATTTCAGTTCTTTTTGACATAGCAGGTTGCTCTGAGCTATGATCACTTTCTGAGTCAAGATCTGTAGGCAAAAGTTCTCTTTTTTCAAGACTCTGACTAGATGAACGTTTAGATTTCTTCACATTTATTGGATTTGCATCCCTTGAGCATTTCTTCAGTTTGAGATGCATCTGTGGACATTAAAAGCCTTGATGTTCAATAATAAACAACAATATTTATACATGTAAATTTGCAATATCATTTCAGAGAAGGAAAACAAAAAGGAAACAACAAACAAAATTTTCGTACTTGATGTTCAGTCCAAGAATCAAACTTTTTCTTCTTCTTAAGTTCCCGAGCTTCTTTACGACGCTCTCGCCGAATTTTTTCTCCCAGCTTGTCATCTACAGCTGAATCAGAAGGACAAGATAACGAAAGGAGGAAAAAAAGTTCAAATAGATACCAAGAACACCAAATGAAAATTCTTACCCATGCTTTTGAGTGAACTTCAACGGATGAAGTCAACTGCAAAGAACCAATAGGTCAATTATTGAGGAAAAGTAAGAACTATACTAGAAGAAGCCATAATGACGTCAGTAGTTTCCTAGTTTTAAGGCAAAACGAACACAGGCTGTGAAAGCAATGCAGGTAGGAATCATAAATGAACCAAACCGCTTGAGTTTGAGCTGTTCACTCGTTAAAAAGCTCGTTTGAGATTGGTTTGTTACATAAACACATAAGCAAACCAAGCTTGACCATCTTTCTGAAACTCGTTGAGCTTTCGAACCAAACTCGAACAAACTATTTCCTAATAACTGAACACCCCAAAAGTCATGGAAAAATTATTGGGTAAATGCACTACAAGCGTGTCCCAATAGCTTACTATTTCCTATATAGTGTGGAAACGTCCTACTTATTTAACACTGGACTCAAACGTTCATTATCAAGCAAACAAAGTAACCAAACCCTAATTTTAATGTACAAGAACAATGAAAAGTCTTAATTTTCCCAAGCAAATAAGATACCTAAAAAACCCTAATTTATTCAACAAAGAAGAAACAAAAAGTCCAAATTTATAACAGAGAGTTAAAAAGCCTTAATTAACCATCTAAAGATACAGTCTGTATTCTTATAGGAACATAGTTCCCAATCAACCAACGAAAATGAGTAATTGTTTGTGTGTTGGTACACGCACACATTTGTATACATATTTACACACAAATATACATATACATAGATATACGTATGCAGAGAGAGAGAGAGAGAGAGAGAGAGAGAGTACCTGTTCGTATAGTCGCCGGAGCCGCCAATCGTTGCCGGCGCCGCTGACAGAGCGGGAGGCGATGGGCAGAATCAGAGGAGGCGGAAGGCGATGAACTGCTGGTGGTGGTGTGTGGTGGTCGCTAATGGAAGGGGATGGATGCCGCTGTAGTTTGATGCAGGAGACTAGGAGATGAACTGCTGCTAGGCTTTGGGTATATTATGGGCCTAGTGAGTTGGATAAGGCTTGGAGAAATGGGTTCGGTGCTATGGGCATATGGGCCTAGTGAGTTGGATATATGGGCTAGTTGGTTGTGTATGGGTTGAGCTGGAGTATTGGGTCTGTTGTCTCCATTGTTTTATTTCCAAACTTATATTTTGTCGATAGTGATTTTTTTCTTTTATTGTAATTTTGAATTTTTAGACTCCTCTCGCTGACACGAATGATTAAATCCAAGAAATTCAAAATGAATTTGATAAAAATTCAGAAAGACAACAAAAATACCAAAAAATATTAATTCAGCCCATATGGGGGCGTAAGGATCATAATTTTTGTTTCATAGGAGCAAAAACCACAATTTCACCTCAGTTATAATGCAGCTTAGAATGAGTCTTTGATCTTATAGATGCAGATACAAAAACTTGGAAAGTATCACTTACAAGGGAGAGTTTAATCAGGACGATTCCGATCTTATTCTTTCGATCCCGATCAGTTCCACTCATAGAAGAGATCTCAAGATTTGAGTTCCCCATCTGAATAGTCTTTTTTCTACTAAATCCGCTTACCACTTGGAGAAGGAAAGTTTGTCTATTCGTAGGGAACAACAAGAGCCCAAACTAGCTCCGTTGGTGTGATGCCATTGATTTGGATGCGGTTATGGTGTCTGCCTACAAATTCAGCCTTAGTAGAAAGGAAAATCAGCACTGATCCAATATGTCTGATCCAATATGTTATTTGTGCAGTAAATTTGAGGAATCAATCTGCCATATTCTATTTCAATGTGGGCTTGCAGCCAAAGTTTGGATTCGTTTGCCCTTCCGTTTGAGGCCAGAAGAGCTCCAAGATTGCAGATATACATCGGACTGGTGATGTGTATGATCGCATTAGAAGCTCAAGTTCCGGCTTCTTTTTTTTTTTTGCCATTCGATATATATCAGTGGAAAGTTAGCGGGGAAGTTAGTAAGTTAGTCTAGATGGGGTCTAGAAGCTATCCATAGCCCTAATCCATAAACGTCTCTTCCGAGGTTCAAACCCTAGTCTCGCTTGTGGAAGGACCAGAAGATAACCATTAGGCTACAAGCCCTTGGTTACTTCCGGCTTCTTCAATGGTGCTTCGCCTCACTTATTGCTAGTGGATTTGGAGAATGCAAAACGAGTTTGTCTTCAATGGAACAAGATGGCGGAATGAGATAGTTAGTGGGAAAGCACAAACAGATTTTAGCAAGGTTGGCACCCCACCCCTACATTTCCCTCCATCCCTAGCTAGATATCTATGTCCAAGAAAAACCTAAATCTATTTTTGTCTTATTTTTTATCGATGCTACACCTACCATTCTACGAATATTATCGTTTACAATTCTGTCTCAAAGTCATAACAAATACTCCCTCCATCCCATTTTAAGTGTCTCCTTTGGGAAACGTGTATTTTTGTGGACGTTAAAAAATGTACTTTCGTAAAATATTTTTAATCTTTTTTTGCACCAAATTAAAGTACTCAATGAGCACTTTCATTTGATATAAAACAAATTAACAAAATATATAGGGGAATTTATTTTGTAGGGGTTCAAAATATATAGCACAATTCTGTCTCGTTTAGTTGTCAAGAAAGTATGAGAAAGGATGGAAAAATCAATTTTCCCATGACTTTTGGGGTGTTCAGTTATTAGGAAAATAATGAGACCCGCAACAATAATTTTCCCACTAGGAATCACTTTGCCTCAAAATGCATTAAGCAAAAAGAAAGGAATTAGAGCATCTCCACTCCTTACCCAAATTTAAGTAAAAATTTGAGTAAAAACTTGATTTGGTATAGAGCACTCCAATGGGCAAAAGAAAATCAAGGCATAAATTTGAGTAAAAGCCTAATTAATGGCATTGTTGTAAATTTGAGGGTGAGAAAATGGCCTTCAAAATTTGATGTTGGATTTGGTTTTCACCAAATTTGGTGAAGAATTTGAGTAATATCAAATTTGGTGAAGGATTTGGTGAAGGAGTGGAGTGAGATTTTTACTCAAATTTGAGTTTGATGTAGGATTTGGGTAAGGAGTGGAGATGCTCTTATGTGTCGTGGGAAAATTTGTTCTTGACCAATTATACTTTCCTAGAAAAATCTTTTATCAAATGAACACTCACAGAAAAGTAAATTTTCTTTTCCTTTACTTCACTTCATTTCACTTTTCTCAGGATTAGCTTTCTCGCTTAATATTCTTGGCAAATGAACAGAGCGATAGTGGCTACTTAAAATGGGACGGAGGGAATATCTATCTCAGTATAATTATTTTAGCTATACTCATCTTATTCTCTAATTTTTTCTTAGTCGACCAACACTCTGTGCGTAGTATTGGTCGACTATGAAGGAAAACGAAAATGTTCATCAATATTAAATAGATACTCCATTTTCCTTACCTGTACATGTCTTTATGGGATACGATTTACCTGCTTAGTCTAATGGGTACAATTTCGAATTTTCAAGTAAAATGAAAATAAATTTGCTCCTGTACGTTTAACTGTAATTTTTTTCTTTATTTTAATTCAAAATATTTTAGAGTGAGCTTCGCCTTGTCACGCCATAGGCTAGACGTTATGTTTCCTCTAAAAATGCAACCGCTAGGATCGATAAATGAGTCAAATCGTCAAAATTTGAGATTTCGTGCGATTGCTCGATAAAAGATTGTTTAAGATCGATTTGTTATATTTACAAATCAAGCTTGAATTTTTTTGAAGTTCATTAAATTTTCAACCAGATTTGAACAAGTTACTAGTTCAGCTTATTAATGATTTAGAAATTTAAGCTACTCGAGCAGGGCTGTCCCTGGCATTTGGGGTGCCCAAGCCCGACCCCCGACTTGGTTGTCCACTAACTATTAAGTCATACAAAATAAAATGATATACGGAGTACAAGATAAAAAAAAAATCAATGTTACCAATTCAAAGAAACCAACTTCCCCTTGCATTTTTGAAGTAAAATTTTCAATTGAGTCATCTTACAGTTACTTTACGTATCCAGTAACTCTCACCAACTTCTCCTGAGGGCCCATTCCACTAATTCTAACTTTTTTTTTTTACTTTTTAGGCTTTTTTTTTCGCTCAGGACCTTTTAGCTGATATATGCGAAGAGAATGATATGTCTCGAAATGAATGAAAAGTCAAATAACCCCAAAAATCCACTTAGTGAAATCGCGCCTCATTTTCAATTGAGATCATAGGCAGTCCACTTAATCGCTCTTGTGATATGGTAGGTAAGTTTTTATTGGTTTCAACTTAGATAATCATAAAATGTTATGATTGGAAGAGTTTTTTTAGAAGGAAACTAATAAAGTTTGCTTCATACTTTAACTATGATTTATATGAAAAAAATACGTAATAAATCATGTCATGCCACTCGATTTTTTTTTCCCAATTTTCCACCATTGGGATAATGTTTTAATCAAATGTAAGAACATATTACTTATACATTAATAATGCGTTTGTTAAATGCAAATTTCTGCCAAAAACTACTTTAATAATGTTACTTTTCGTGATATTATGGACGAGGAGGAAAACAAAAAGAGAAAATAAAAAAAGTTAGAGAAATAAGGGAAAGAGGCCAAAGTAGTAAAAAAGAATACGTCAGGCACATGCTATTGCCAGCGGAACAAACAAACACTACGCATTGCTTGGGGAAACTTTGGTTATTTAACTACTTTAGTTCTTTTTGTTGTTGCCCCAGCCCGGGGGTTGCCCATGCCCGAAGGCTTGCGGGGCTTACCCTTGGGCCAGACTTGTACTCGAGATTGACTGGATTGAAGCTTATTTGAAATTCGTTCGCCTAAAATTTAAACTTTAAACATAGTAATTTTGAAGCATTTTAATTTTCAAATTAAACTTGAGCAATCTACTGCTATGCTCTGTTTATCAATCCCTGCAATTGCTGCGTTATATTTCTATGAGAATTGTTATTGACACTCCACTTTTCTCTATTGACACTCCCTTTTTTGTACCCTTGCACTTAATGAATAGAGACAAAAAATGGAGTGTCAATATAGAAAAAGTGAAGTGTCAATATCAATTCCCTCTTTCTATATACCAATTCTTTTTGTAAAATCTTTTTCCATATGATCTTAGCTGATACAAACATCTAGCTACTACTTCCACACCTTTCAAATACTACTCTCAAGCGCTTTTCGAAGAAAAAAGAGCACAGAAGAACTACTCAATCTCTAGCAGATCACCGAATTGCGTGAGTTCCACAACTTGTTACGATGATTTGAATCGTTCATTTTGTATAGATCATAATACGTAAACTATTCAAGTAAAATTAGTTTAATGGACTTCGGTAGAAATTTGAAAATTTGCATTTCTCTTGAAAAAATGGCTGTCAATTTTCACCGCTCCTCTATTCCATGAATCATATTTAATCAATCTCACTTCTTGCATGAATCATTTAGATTTCAGTAACTACAAAGTGAACATCTTGAATTGTCAAAATAGATTGTTAAGACTCTACATTATTGGCCCATATGTTTGAAAAGTGTATTCGAAATGGTGTTAGATCGATGTAGTATCTTTCACCAACACACTACGCCAAAATGGGGTATTCCCGGCATTTTTATTAATGCCGGAAAAAGCCTCTATTATGGCATAAAAGAAACTTTTACCGGCGTTTGTTTAAAATAATGCCTGCAAAAGTCAAATTTCCCACTAAAATACTACCGGCATTTTTGTTAATGCCGGTAAAAGTCTAATTTTATAAAAAAATCCTACCGCATGATGTAAATATTTTTTATTGTGCATTGTGAAACATCATGTGGGGTAGCTTAGTTGGTAAGCTCGCACGTGCGAGGGGCAAAGTTCGCGAGTTCGAATCTTGGGGGAAGCATTTCTCCTCAATATTGCTCGCCAAGCGGGCGCCACATGGGCGACACGCAAGCGACATGTGGCGGCCATGCAGGTGCAACGTGGGTGCCATGCGAGCGCCATGTGGCTATTGTAATAAATGCTCATTTCTGGCATTGTTAGTGGCTTTTCCGGCATTTAAAAAATGTCAGGGCAAAAATTGGTGTAGTTACATATACTGTATACTACTTGGCTAGTTGTTTTTTTATTTTATTTTATCAAAAAAAATGATGGGAGGGAGCAACCAGTGTAGCAACTCCCCCTGGGCGTGACCACAGGGGCTTCCGACCCGCTAGTGAAATGTCCGGTTCGAGCCATAGCTACTATCCGTGAGAACAGGACGTCACCACGGCACCACCTAGGTACAAGTGGGCATAAGTGTCAACCCCTACAATCCTTTGTCACTGGTAAGAGTCGAAACCAAGCCTCCCTTGAAAATGTGAGGCACCCTACCCACCGGGCTACTATGGTTACTTGGCTAGTTGATTGTGCAGTTTTGTAATGCAGCACAGGTTAGCTGGAAGAGTAAAGCTTTGTCTCGTGTTTTCTCACAATCTTTGACAATGACATGCCAAAGCATTTACAGCCCCAAACTCAACAAACTTGTGGCCGCAAAAACTAGTGGCAGAGCAACCCTTGACGACGTGCTTCAAGGGGATGCTGAGTCAATTCCTGAAGTACATCCCCGAGTTAACTCAAAAAAACCAAAAAGCCAGTTTATTCCTAAAATTGAGGCAGTCACTCTTTCAAAATGCATCACATAAAAAGTCGTGAAAAGCCAAAAAACTAAAAAACTCTCTTAGCGGAACACCGCCTAAATTACAGCTCAAATGCATTCATCTTTTTTACAGACTTGTTTCGCCTGCTATAAGGTTTTGGGTGGATTAGGAAAAAGGGAATAAGACTTGAATATGGTATAAAGAAGGGGGGTCGATTAGCTCATACTCCTACTTGATTTGAGTGGTAGCGCGTATGAGTATAAAAGAGTACTGGATAATGTGAAAAATTACTCGGTTATTCCCTCATATGTATTAACATATCTTAGGTGGGGATGGTGTTAGCTAAGACTATTTAAAGGGATAAGCTCTCGCTCTTTCGATTCTCCACCTACCAAACATGGGATTACTTCTTCCGCTCCCCTAACCAGGCCGTAATTGGCAAAAGATTATTAGTTTTGAATATCCAAGAGTTAAAATTTGATTAGTGGCTAAAAGATTGGTAAGTTTGATTATTCCAAAGTGACTACTTTCTTGAGCAAACATTACTAACCTTGACAACTTTTTAGTTTTGATTAGGTCGTTGCTGCGAATACTCTTGATTCTATTTTTCTAAATCAACTACTCCTATAAGCTTACGAAAACCCGATTCTCCGAATGCAAAGCATACATCAATATCCTAAAATTAAGGTGTTTTAATTCTAATACACAGAAATTTTGCGAAAACTAGTCTCTCTCATAGCCAAAAAAAAAAAAAAAAAAAGGTGAAAAAGAAAGTGTAGGATTTAACATGTTCTTAGTTCTTACATAGGGACAGTAGAATTTAAGAAAGACAATGAAATATGAGTGGGTGAAAATAACGTTTTCCAATTTTGTGTCTCAACTTGTGTACTATTTTAACAACAATGCTGACAAAGGACATTTCCAGAGTGTACAGTCATAAATCAACTCACACTTGTACGAGACCCGAAAATAAGCCTTACACACCGATCTGTGCACTATCGCACGAGAGGTCGGTGCCCATAGTGGAACTGTTTTAGCATAACCATTGGAGATGGCCAAGGGTCCATTTGACTTGATGGCGTATTTCACTAATTTCAGCTCATTCCAATCACCATTTCATTCAAGCCATGATTGATGAAGACGACAAATCAAAGTGAATTATTTCTGAAGGCACATCAGTATAGCTTTCCTGCTTGGGCCCAGAAGCCCACGTGACATGGCCCAGCTGGGTCAGGGTCAAGCTCCATACAGTGTCACTTAACTTGTGGTGGAGATGGATCCAAGTCTCCCCCAATTCACATCTTTTTTTCCATTTTAACAAGGAAAACGCGCCAAGGATACGGACCACCATCCAGAGTCCTCAGTTGAAAAAAGCGCTCAATTTTTGCATTATCTATGTGAAGTGGGTAGGTAAACGCCGGGGATATCACCCAGCTCACAAGAGAATACACATAAAGGGTATAGAAAGTTCGACGCAGGGAACAGAGATCTCCACGAACGGAGTAAAACAAAAACCCAATTCACATCTGGCATGAACCTATATGTCGGTAGTATTATTGCTGGGCACAATGGAGGACACATGGCTTGCACGTGATTACTAATCCTGAAAATAAAAGGTTTATCCCAAAAGCCATAAAGAACAAAAGAGAGCAAATGCAGCTATGCAAAAGGTCATTTTCGAAGCATGTTTTTCATGTGAATCCAGGAAGTTTTTTCATTTGGAAATCAAATGCAGGTGGTTAATATGGTTGTACATAATACTTGGAAAAAATTGTACATAATACATTTTTTTTGAAAGGCAAATAACTTTATTAATCTCTAAAACGAGTACAAAGATTAAAAGGGAAGAAGGGTAAAGAAGTTAGTGTCAAAACCACAGCGGGATTTCACCGCATGAACCGTTTTCTTCGTTTGTAATGTAAAGGGTAACAAAAGGAGAGAATCGCTTAACAAAATGTGCGGCGTGACAAAACAAAATCTAACATGTTTCGTTTGTAGATGGAGCTGTTGGTATCTTAGTTTTAAAGCTTACCAGAGTGGTTAATTTAACTACTGCTATTGTATAGGGGGCGACACATATAGGATGCACCATAATTTTATAGGTATGCAAGTGCGAGTATTCAAAATCTAGGGGGGCACATGAACCCCTAGTGTAGATTAAGGTTGGTTGTGGGAGTGATAAAGAACAAAGCTATTTGAGGTCGAGCTTGTCTTCTCTTTCTAAAAGTTCGTTCAGATCGGTTTATTACATAAATAAATCAAGCTTGAATATTTTGTTGAAGCTCGTAAACTTTTCAAATCAGCCCAAACAAACCATACTCGGTTCGTTCGACTTAAGATGAATAAAAAGTTTTTTTTTTTTTGATTGGCAAGATGAATAAAAAGTTAAAGCAACTTGAGATTAGTTGGATTAAAACTTGTTTGATGTACAACTAGCCTCATAAATAGCTAAAAACTTTTACATAGTAGTACTATCTTTTAACGCTCACAACTTTTAGAATTCAATTTAAGTGCATGCATTATTGGCTAGGTGGCTGATGGCTGCCAAACATAGCAAAACCAGCTGATCAAGAGAAAAAAAGGCATTAGATCCTTTCCGGTCCAAGTTTTGGATCAGAAGAAGCCGTCCAAATCTGGACCGTACATTGCGATAATCAATGTAGTTTGGATTTGCTAGACTCTTTTAGAGTCTCTGAGCAAATCCAAAGTATTGATTGCAGCAATCGACATTCCAGATTTGACTGTTTCCTTCGGTCCCAAAGAGGATCCAATTCCGGGAAAAAAAAAAAAAACCCCAGCAAACCGGCCAACCTGTAACCCAGGACCGACACCTATCATGTACTCTTACCCAGAAGAATCTCTGAGCAAATCCGAACCATTGATTGCAGCAATCGACGGCCCGCATTTGGATTGTCTCGTCCAATCCAAAACTTGGTCCGGACATGATCCAATTCTGGAGGGAAAGAAAAAAGCCAAACCAGCCAACTTGTAAAACACAGGACTGACACCTGTCATGTAAATTTATCTGATTAGTATGCCTTGTATACTATGTGACTCAGCAGGAGTAAAGATCCGGAGCTACAGAGCGAGTACCCAAAATCTAGTGTACTCTGGAGAGTTCAACAATAGTATTTAGCTACACCCACATTAAGGGATTCCTCTTAAAAAGCAGCCAAGACCATCTGGGCCCCAAAAAGAACACCCTACCCCTAGGGGACCACTACCAGCACAGCCAACCATAAGAGATAACGCGACAGCCTTCCTCACCACTAGTTTCAGTCCACGTGTCGTGCCCTGATTCCCTCCCTCCCACTTGTAAATTTGCCTACAGTTACCTCCCCCTCACACCTCCTCTTCATTCATTCATTCACCAGTAGCAAACCCTCAAGGAAAAACTAGAGAGGAAAAAATGTTAAAGGAGGAGAGTACCACAACTAGTGTTCTAGAATTGGGAAGCAACAACAGCAAGAAGTGGGCCCGCTCGCACGATCGCTCGTGGGTGTGCGAGGCGTGCGAGAGTGCCCCGGCGGCCTTTGTCTGCAAAGCCGACGCTGCGTCGCTCTGCGTCGCTTGCGACGCCGAGATTCACTCCGCTAACCCACTCGCCCGCCGACACCACCGAGTACCGATTATGCCTGTACCCGGCGGCCTCTATGGGCCCCCGGCTGTCGATCCGAGCCTTGGGCCAGATGCCGATGACGGGTTCTTGACCCACGACGGGATCGACGACGAGGACGATCAAGATGAGGCATCTTCATGGTTGTTGCTCAATCCAGTCAAGAATAACAATACTAATAACCAGACTGGTACTGGGTTTTTGTTTGGGGGGGAAGTGGTTGATGAGTACCTGGACCTTGACGAGTACAATTCGGGTCAAGAGAATCATCAGTGCACAGATGAGTACAATAACCAGCAGCAGCTGGAGTATGGTAATGTTGTTGTTCCTCACAAGAGTTATGGAGGTGATAGTGTTGTGCCAGTACAGAGAGATACAAAGGGTCAGATTCAGCAGCAACAATATCTTAGTTATCAGATGGACATGGTGGAATATGAGACCCCCAAAACTGGGTATGGTTACCCTGCTTCAATGAGCAACAGTGTAAGTTTTCCTTAAATCACAAAAATTCTCTTGTTCTTTTCTAGCAATTCATAAACGCATAATCTTCTTGTAAAACTGATAACATACAAGTGGTAACATTTTAACGGTTCTAGCTTCAATGCTTGCTCAATGGTTAATTTCGAAGATTCATGATTTATATTGCCTCCAATATGGCTTCTTAGTTGCTGGCTGTCATTATAGTACATTTCCTGCATATTATGAACAGTTGTGATCTTTTTAACCAATTCCAAACCCAAATTCTATCTTTCTAGGGATTCAGGCAATGTTTTCTACCTGGGTCATTTGGTTGAGCTCAAGAACTTGACATAAGTATTTGTAATCTTTTTAACCAATTCCAAACCCAAATTCTATCTTTCTAGGGATTCAGGCAATGTTTTCTACCTGGGTCATTTGGTTGAGCTCAAGAACTTGACATAAGTATTTGTGATCTTTTCAACCAATTCCAAACCCAAATTCTATCTTTCTAGGGATTCAGGCAATGTTTTCTACCTGGGTCATTTGGTTGAGCTCAAGAACTTGACATAAGTATTTGTGATCTTTTTAACCAATATCATTCTAGGGATTCAGGCAATGTTTTCTACCTGGGTCATTTGATTGAGCTCAAGAACTTGACATATGTATTATTTGGCTTCAAAATTTGAAGCACCTTAGATATAGCTTTTTGAGTATGTTACCCTTTCGTTCTAAAGTTCTGTTCTAAAGAACAAAAGCGTTTTATCTTTTCAGTTTATTCTTCCCTTTATCTGCTCTTTTGTCATCCTTTCTGCTTAGTAGGAGGAATCTATTGGCATAGCTTTTCTTTTCGTTCATATCCAGTCCTCGAGCCGATCCAAAAAACAAAAGAAAAACCATTTCCCTACTTTCCCTTTTGTCCCATTCTGATCCAATTCTCTGGAAGTTCTTATCTTTGAATTGTCTTTGAGCAACCTAATGTTGCATGTTTATGTTTGCCTGATGTTCATTACTATTACCAATTCTTCTCTACTTTATTGAGTTAATATTTCGAATAACCCGTGAAGGTCTTGAGATTCTGTGATTTTGAATAGCCCAACAAAAGGTTTTGAGATCTGTGTAGTATGTGTAAAGATAAGTCAAGCTAATCCCATCTCATCAGTTCATTAGATTGACTAAACTACAAACAAGAAGTTGAGGGAATGTTGAATGTCTCAAATATCCCTCTTTTCTTCTATCTTCCTTCAACCATTTATCAAGCCTAAAATTTTGGTCTGTTCTAACAAATGGTGAATTTTGTGATTGAACAAATCAGGTCTCCATGTCATCAATGGATGTTGGTGTTGTCCCAGAATCCACCATGAGCGATGTCTCAATTTCAAACCCGAGACCTCCCAAAGGGACGATTGAACTTTTCTCGAGCCCTCCTATTCACATGGCTACCCAACTAACCCCTATGGACAGGGAAGCTAGAGTCCTAAGATATAGGGAGAAGAAGAAGACACGGAAGTTTGAGAAGACAATCAGGTATGCCTCAAGGAAGGCCTACGCGGAAACAAGACCTCGGATTAAAGGCCGATTTGCAAAGAGAACGGACATAGATGTTGAAGTTGACCAGATGTTTTCCACAACACTAATGGCAGATGGTGGATATGGCATCGTTCCATCATTTTAAATCTGGAAACAAGGGCATCACAACCGGTGGAAGTATTGGGGGAACTCTCTGGAGAGTTTATACCAACTATTAATACTAAAGCTATGTTGTTCCTGTATCTTCCTTGATCTAATTTGTTTTGCTAGTAATGGAAAATATGCTTACTAATTTTGTAGATTCTCTTCTTGTTTCTCATTCCTCGTAAATGCCTGTATTCCATAAATTTCTTTGATTAGTTCCATGCAATTCCTATAACCCTTTTGCACTTTTGCGCTATTTTATGTTAAGAGGCGATAAAGCAAACAAGGAAAATGAAGAGTCTGCTCTCAGTAAAGATTGTTTTAAAGGAAAAGGGTATGATACGGATACCTTTTTGGAGGATAAAGAGCAAAGTCCAGCCACGTTGGAACGAATAAAGTAGCTCCAACAGAAGAAAAAAAACCTCGCATCACCTGAAAGCTCTTCAACTCAGTCTGTCGGAAATGGTAGTAGAGTTAGATTAGCTTTATGCTTCATACCGAGGTCCTTCTTACATTGCACTTTTCAAATGAAACAGCCACTTCAGATTCTGCAACTGGCTAGTCCAAGTGCTTTTTCTAATGAGATGCTTACTTCGACAAAATAATTTTTAGAAAAGGATTTCAAAATAATGGATGTTCCTTCAGCAAAGATAAGCAAAAGAAACAAAGTTTGACAGGAAAGGTATGGACAATATGTTATTTGCTTACAGTATTTGATCACAAATCTGTCATTTCATTTGCCAGGCAAAAAAAGTATCGTAGAATCATATCCAGGAAGCAAAGCATGTAATTCTCACTTGAAACCTCCACTAGGGTACAGAAATGCGTACTGAACCAAAGCTTTTATTGGTTTTATCCAAGGTATCTGCCATCCACAAGACAATGTGCTGCAATATTTGTCCGATCTCAACTCAAGTAGATCACCTAATACTACTCTTTCAATAACTAATCAACCGTGTACATAAACAGCTTATTTATGCATTCCAAAAACAGATCCCCTACCATAATAGAAAATCCGGAACAACTGTAATGAAAATGTTCTCTAATATTGTCCAGTCAGGGATTGCAAAAAATGCACTGAGTTCATCCTACTCATTTACAGTTTACACCTATAAATTTATCACTATACAACTGCAAGTTAATCAGGCCACAAAGGATTTCACCAGTGACAGTTACAAAGTTCACCTTAAACATTAAGACTCCGACATCCGGATTTGATATTTGATAACAAGTTCCACAATCCCGCTTTTGAAAAACAGAGATCTCATTTTAGGTCTGCAAAGGTTTAGAGGGTCATACACCACACAATGGCTTTTGTGACGCCCCAACTTTTTCCTTTAAAAAAAAAAATACAATTTTGTTTATAAATAATTAAATCTTCCAGTTTCTATTTTCAAACTTCTTTTTAATAAAAAAAAAAGGCTAAAAATTATTGTGTAATACATTAATTTATTTTAGGCGTTTCTAAATCGAATAACGTATATATTGTTTTTAATATCAATGTGTATTGCCTATCTTTTAAAGGCGGGTCCGAGTTATAATTTAAAATTTGAAATTGGGATAAAGTGTGAATTTCTCTAATACAAAATCAGT
>JAXBDA010004248.1:0-29908 GCA_036023075.1 Gaultheria prostrata | reverse complement strand
CAGCTGAAAAGCTAGTTTTCATCAGCTTGAATCAAGTCCATCAGCCACCTGCCCCATTGGTTGTTTTAAGGGGTGGAGATATATGCAAGTTGAACATTCAACTGCATAATTGCCAAAAGAAAACATCGTCTTTGTATGATACTGTGTGCACCTTTGGAAAATTCAAGTTTTAGATACAAATCAAAAAGACACCTGAATGGATTCATTTATTTTTAATCAGACATGAATAGATTAATTTAAAGGACGGAATACTTTCTACTCGCAGAAATATGAAAAAGGAAAATTTTCTAGGAAACTTCCTCGTAAATAAGGCAAATTAAGAAAAGAAGCCAGAATCCAAGGAGGAAGGAACCTACTCAAACAACAGAGTAGCAGCAAACCATTATTAAAAAAAAATGGCAAGCTATTATCATATACATGAAAAACAAAAGGGAATTTGCAATTCCTTTCTCTGAACACAAAAACACTTGTTTTTAGGTGCATAAAGTTCTGCAACTTTACTTATTTGATTAAAAACGAAGTGACGTAAGTAGTTACCCCATGCACATGAAAGAAATGATCAGAAGCCAAAATATCATCTCAATATCTCAGACTTTACTACCTTTCAACAATCATACCTGCAAAATCATTCATCGAGCCACTGTCATGATTCATGAGTGCTTGCTGCTTTGGCTTGGGATATACAATTTCACTACTTAGTATAGAAAGGACCTCTAATATGTGAGGCTTATCAATTGGAAATTCTTGCCCACACATTAGTCCAACGCGTATGCATCTCACAATTGCTAGTTGAAAGTCAAGATAAGATGTCCTTGGATCTAAGAGTGCCACAATGCTGTACAACATGTCTTTTTTTTTTTTTTTTTGAACGGAAAAATTTAAGAGATGTACAACTTGTCTTCATTCTGCAGTTTCCATGGCTGAAAAATGGTAGTAACGTGAAATTAGTAGGGCTGCACAAAAAATTTGGTGAACCGTGAACCTGGACTGAACCAATCCGTACATTTTGGATTGGAACCGTGTTTTGAATTGGAACCGTAGATTAATGGTCCAAACACAGATTAAAAAATAAAATAAAAAAACTATGAATCGCAGTTCGGTCCATGGATTTTTATTTTGAAACCGTGGATTAATTGAATTGGACCATTAGACATTTATTACATATACCGCACAAAAAATCCGGTGAACCGTGAACCCAGAGGGAACCGATCCGTATGTTTTGGATTTGAACCGTGTTTTGTATTGGAATCATGGATTAATGGTCCAAACACGTATTCAAAAATTAAAAAATCGTGAATTGCAGCTCGGTCCATGTATTTTCATTTTGAAACCGTGGATTAACTTAATCGGACCATTAGATATTTATTATTATTATTATATATATATATATAGGGGCCGGATCTGGGGACACAATTTTTGACACTCCATTTCAGCCCTTGAAATAGAGGGCTGAGATTAGATTACTCTCTCTCCTCCCACCCCATCTTTCACACGATGTTAGCTCTCTTTATCCCTCCGTCTGTTGTCGTTAACCAGAGAACCCATCTTGGCACCTCCATCTCTGGCACCTACCTCTCCGGCAAGGGTCCTCTCCGGCGACCCCAGACTCTCTCTAATACATACAGCGTTACTCTCTCTCTCTCTCCGTCATATCCCTCTTTCTCCCCCTTCTCAGACTCGGAAACCCTAATCACTGTAAGTTCTTCATGTTAGTTCTATATACGATGCTTACAGTCATGATCAGTAATTTAAACCACTATATTTTCCTTCGTTATCATTACTTTTTCTGCTTTCGTGTAATTAATCGCTAGAGTAATCGAGTCCGTCTTTTTTTCTTTTTCTTTTTCGAGCTTGTGATTTGGAAGCTTTAATTCCCACTATTTTGGGGGTTTGGCGGTAGAACTGTGTAAAAATTTGAGCAGCTCATAGTTTCCAAAAACTTGCTAGTAATTGTTAAATTGAATGATTGCGCACGAACCCATAAACCCTATTTGTTTTATAACATAAAGTACTCTTATATGGCTATTGGGATGAGGCCTTCTCAGGTCCATGATTTGCTTTAGACCATTTAATTAAGCTCTTTTGCTAGCCTTTCACACACTATATCAATGATGGTAATCACTTATTTCTCTAAAACCTGTCCAAAATATCAACTGAGCAAAAAATTGAATTTATCGGATTGCGTATGATATGATTTGAGCATGCATTTATCACAGGATAAATGATTTACAATGATGCAACCTTTTTGTGTAACAAGATAAACGACTTGTAATATCTCATGTGGACTACTGGCCAGTACATTCATTATAATTTACAAGCCATACCACATAGCTCAAAATACTTAAACCAAATGTACTAGTATTAGCTCATATGGTTCCTTACATATCTATGTACGCTTTTACTGTGGGACGAGATGTAAATTTCTGGATTACAAGCTATAAGGTTGCCATTAATTGGCTTAATTGGCAATGATTAAGTGATGGTTGGTCTCATTGGTTTTTTCTTTTTCCTCCTGTAAATAGCAACTTGTATCCCACAAAAGCAAACAAAAACAAAGAAAGAGATCGAGAGCCTCGAGATAAGTCAACCAAATCGGACATACTTTCCAGTTCATCCAAATGCAATTTAAATCAAAACCACAATCAATCAAAGCACATGCCTCAAACAAATTATGAAGATGATGATGTACTAATTTTACAATCACAGAGCCTATAAACATAGAAAACCAAAAAGCCCTAAATTCTACAATAAACAAAACTGAAAAGCCCTAACTTTTTTTTCTTCAAAGAAGAACAGAAAAAGAAATGCGTAACGTTGCTGCTGGTTGGGGAGAGAGAGAGAGAGAGAGAGCGACTTACAGAGTTACAGGTGGTGTGGTCTTCGACAAGAGGCGGAACAAGTTGCAGGAGTTGATTCGATGTACTCATCTGTGTGTTTGCGAGGGGATGAGAGAGTGATGGTGGAGCGGACATGGAGGGAGGCCGGAGGTAGGGCCGCCGGAGAGGACCCTCGCTGGAGAGGTAGATGCCTGAGCAGCAAGTCCTCTGTTAACGATCGATTACAGCAGTTCTCACTACCTGAGCAAAATCATTCATCAGCTTGATTCAAGTCCATCAGCCACCTGCCCCATTGGTTGTTTTCTAGTGGTGGAGCCATCTGCAAGTTGAGCATTCAACTGCATAATTGTCAAAGAAAACATCATCTTCGTTTACTTCGTATGACTTTGTGTGCACCTTTGAAATAAGACTCCTGAAAGAAAGAGTCTGCTGGGGTGCGATGCACTCCCTGGTGGTGGTCCCCAATCGAGTTCTAGCTATGGCACGAGATAATTTGTCCTCATTTCCTCATGTAAGGGTGGGAATGAAAGTCTTTGACTCAGGAGCTAACTATACGGAAGACAAGCTGTGAGAAGTTATTGAAAACGAAATGAAAATGACAGTAGTAAAGGGTACACCCCCTTATTTCGGTTTCGATAAGTACGCGTTTTCCAAGGCGTTGGTCGGCGTAGAGAGTAATATAATTTCCTATGGGTTGAGTTAAATCTCGCCGTCAATCGGTAATCCCGGGACCAGGGCCTCAGGGTGCAGTGAAGTCCCCACAAGAACACCTTTTTTTGGTGTTCAAAAAAAAAGAATCAAATCAAATAGTCACATGTATAGATTTATTTATTTTTAATCAAACATGAATAGATTAATTTAAAGGACGAAATACTTTCTACTCGCAGAAATATGAAAAGGGCAAATTTTCTAGGAAACTTCCTCGAAAAGAAGGCAAATTAAGAAAAGAAGCCAGAAACCAAGGACGAAGGAACCTACCCAAACAACCAAATAGTAGCAAACCATTATTCAAAAGTAGCAGCAAGCTATTATCATATGGAGTACATTTGAGGCTTATCAATTGGAAATTGTTGCCCACACATTAGTCCAACGTATATGCATCTCAGGATTGCTAGTTGAAAGTCAAGATAACATGTATGTCCTTGGATCTAAGAGTGCCACAATGCTGTACAACTTGCCTTTTTTTGTTTTTTTTGAACGGGAAAATTTAAGAGATGTACAACTTGTCTTCATTCCGCAATAAATTAGTAGAAACATTAAATTAGTAGGGCTGCACGAAAAATCCGGTTAACCGTGAACTTGGTCGAGATTGATCCGTACATTTTGGATTGGAACTGTGTTTTGAATTGAAACCGTGAATTAATGGTCCAAACAAGGATTCAAAAATATAAAAAAAAAAAACCAAGAATTGCAGTTCGGTCCAGCGATTTTCATTTTGAAACCGTGGATTAACTGAATTGGACCATTAGATATTTGTTATATATACTGCACAAAAAAATCCGGTGAACCGTGAATTTGGTCCGAATGGATCCGTACGGTTTGGATTGGAACTGTGTTTTGGATTGGAACCGTGGATTAATGGTCCAAATATGGATTTAAAAATTAAAAAGCCGTGAATCGCCATTTGGTCCACGGATTTTCATTTTGAAACCACGGATTAACTGAATCGGACCATTAGATATTTATTATAATATTTATTATATACGTATATATAAAAATAATTGTATCGATGTTATAAATATATGTAACTATTTTACTATTTTAAATTAATGTGATATAATGTATATCCATACAATATTTAGGGAGTAAAATTTGATTCTTTGCTAAATGGGATAAATAGATGTCATAACTTAGTATACTACACATTTTACACTGCAGAGTATACTCCTAAAACCCAAACCCTAACTACACATTTGACACTATAGAGCAAACCCTAAATCCTAACTTGGTTTTGGAACCTGAACCTTGAACCATGAATCTGGAATGATGAAATGAATGTGGAATGCAAAAACTGGTTGCTGGGATACTAGTTCTTGCTTTCTTTTTCCGTTTTTTTGCTTGTTGGTTGCTTATTATCTTATGGAATGTAATCCGTATATAAAACCGGAAGTACTAATCCATGAATCACGTATTGGATTGGAATCAGACTGTAGGATATTTGGTCTGAACACAGATTTCATTTTCAAAAAGCTATAACTCACGAAATAAGATTGAATTTATAGGAATCTGATCTGTACGCAGCCCTAGAAATTAGTACTTAAGCCTCGGCTAAGAACAAATTTCGGAGCATTAGACCCAACTCCCAAGTGAACATACATATCCTAAAAGAGTTAAAGATTGATCATCCGTATTCCAAAGTTGAATACATCAGATTTCTTCAAAAACCTGCCCTTCATCGCATATTCAGGAGGCATATAGCCGCTGCATCACATCAAATTCAATTTGATTACCTGAATAGTTTACCATACCGGAAGATATGCCTTTTTTTGCTTTAGCATCTACTCAATAGGTTCTAACGACCGTTCTGGTATAAGCTAGATCTTCATCGCCTCTGTGAATCCTTGCCTTGCCAGAATCAGGAATGGCAACGCCATGGATTGGCTAATGCTGTTATAAATTTCTAAGATACACTATCTAGATTGAATTTTTAACGATGATACTCATTATGTGATTTGTCCTTTCTGTGTATGGATGTTAGCTCTATAGTTTTATCCGGGGAAGCTTGATCTATATATGCAGGTTGTGCACACCCCAAATCAGCAAATCAAACACACATCTAAGCAAAAACAGTCATCAATATAGTGTTTAAAATTCTCTTCTCTGTACACTCCGGGCAATATGGTACACAACCAGGCTCTTAGGTGGATAAATGAGCAAGCAGTGGATTGTTCAAGTATAATTTGAAAACAAATGATCTCGAATTCTAGGGTGAATATTGACTCGTTTATTGGGTGAGTCGGTCTCAAAAAAACTTTGATCGAGCCGATCACGAGCACATCTTGAGTACCTTAAGATTATGTTATACGCTTCTCTAGCAGAACAGAGTGGTAAAATACAAGTAAGATTGATTTGTTTATCAGCCTGCCTGATTAAAAAAAATTCTCTTAGCCACCCTTTTAAAAAACATTGGGAGAAATCATTTTACTTGAGTCATAATCGTTTTGCTAGTCTAGGGGTGAATTTCTTTGGGCCTAATCATCTTGAAAATCTTCCCACCACTAAATTCATATAGTATGACTCAAGCAAACCGAAACTTCCTCTAATAATAAAACACCGATTTCCATTGATAGCTTTTGAAATACAGCAAAAAAGCAAACTGATAGTCGAACTCATCGAGACAGGAAGACTTCAGGAGATACATGGGGATAATGGTGGTGGGAGCTATCAGGGCAGGAGCTGAAAGTTGAGAATACGGAAGAAACGGAGGGAACTTTCCTTCTCTTCGCTGCCTTCCCAATGTTTTCAACTTGACACGGGCCCTGTTGTACCCTTGATTTGGGTCTCCTCTAGAACTTGTAAACATATTAAATAGTTTCCTATTTAGAGCTAGGCGCGACAACTACCTTGTAAAAAATCAAATCGTTCGAGCATTTGTAATCAACTGGTAGGATCAAGTAATCTTGTTGAGTATCAAAATCCGACCAGTAAACTACTGCTGTTCGAATGACTTGATTTTTTCTGGATTGTTGTTCGCGTCTAGCTATAAAGATTAAACATTGTGAATTATGTTTTGAAGCACAAGAGACCCAAATTAAGGGCAAAATAGCGCCCCCTGTCCAATTGAGACCAAGGGTATACTTGGAACATAGGGGAAGGATAAGAGAAGAAGGAATAGTTTTCAAAAACCTTCCCTGTTTGGTTTGGGGGAGAAAATAATTAAGAGAGAAGAATAAAATAGAGTTTTTGGAATTGAAAATTTTTCGCTTCATTTTCTTCTTGGTTCGTTTTTCTTTTTCTTCAGCAAATTTTAAACAGGGCATAAGCCTGTTGGCGGACGGGATTGGATTTGGATCCGGATAGAATTTGATTTGATTCAATTGAAATTCAATAAAAAAAATCATGCTTTATTAGAATTCGAAAAGCAAAAATTTGATGTATCAGATCTGGAAATATCCGATGCTATCGGATTACAAATCCAATCCAACGTTACATTTGCCCTTGTTTTTTCTCACACGTTGCTTAGGCACTTGATCCAACTACTTAACAATCCTGGCTCCACCCCTGCCTTGTACTCCATCCCTACTTAACAATGTCACATACTTCTCTTCATTGTTTACCCTTCCAAAGTTTACGATCCAAGAATTAGACATAAGTATCATACATAAAACGAAACGTGTGTCATAATTAAGTGAATCTGAACCCCATAATTTTACTTAAATTGTCTTGTTACATGGGAACGTAGAACTGCTAGATATAGATATAGCTTACTAGAATGGCAATTTAGTAAGTTACCGTAAAATGTAAGTTTGTCCCTTTTCACATGAAAATACCAGTTTAATGACCAGCCAATCAATCGTTACAATAGCACCTTCCCATGCAATTTCTTGGAAAGAGACTTTTCCCCAAATGAAAACAGATGCCATGAAAATCTGCCATCAAATTACATACCCAAAACAGCTTTTAATTTGGCCTTTTATCTGTACCTTAGTTGGCAATATCACAATTCACACCTTCATCTCACTTTCTCCCTCCCTGAACTCTTCTCTGTTTTTATTCCCTTCAATCCTCCTATGTAATCCCCCCCACTTTCTATGTCACCTTCCACACTAGCTACCTACCAAGTCTTCCATGTGATTTGCTTACATTGCTAAGCAATGGCATCAAAAACCCGAATCGTGTTCGAGGACTTCTTTCCAGCCATGATTGAGAAACTTGGCACCGAAGGATTCCTGGACGAGCTGTGTAACGGGTTTCGATTGTTGATGGATGGGGAAAAGGGAGTTATTACATTTGAGAGCTTGAAGAAGAATTCCGTGGCACTAGGGTTGCAGGGGATGAGCGACGACGAGCTAATGTGCATGCTTGAAAAAGGGGATTTGGACGGCGATGGTGAGTTGAATCAGATGGAGTTTTGTGTTCTTATGTTTAGACTTAGTCCTGATCTGATGAATGGATCGAGAAGGTGGCTAGAAGATGTTTTAATGAATGAATGAGATATTGACTTTTTCCACGTATTGTTTAGGTCAACTTTTATTTTCTAGTCGCCCTTTTAACGCTGCTATTATCTTTCATTTTCGAATTTAATTTTGTTCACCCTTCCCAAAAGAGGGTGAACAAAACCCTCCTGTTAAACAGATTCTATCTTTGCAATGTTGTCGTGAGTTTAGTTTATACATAATTAGGACATAATTTGATTGCTAGCATCGTCCACACATATATTTTGCAGAGGCCGAACACAATTTCCGCATTAGATCTCTCTTTGATATCTGTAATAGATTATAAATGTTTACCTAATTGATTGTGTGAATCAAATGAGACCACGATTAATGGTTGTTCATCATCACCAAAAGATGGTGAACAAAACCTTCATTCTCATTGGATAAGAGAGGGGTCGTCCTTACCAACCCAAGTTACTTTATGTGTTTAATTTCAGAAAAAAAAAAACCTAAGCTCTTTCTATTCTCTCTTCTGAACCCCTCACGTAAATTTTCTCGTGCCCCACCAAACCTTACAAAGTTTAAGGTGTATAGGAGCAGCCGACCAGAAAAGAAAAAGCCCTAAAGTATTCTGAAGAGAAGATGACGATGGAAGATGAAGAAATTGGACCCACTTCGACCTCGCCATGCCCATGTTTCTTAAAAGCGCCGAGTATCATGCCGGAATCATCCCCGTTGCATTCCGAAGAGAAGATGACGATGGAAGATGAAGAAATTGGACCCACTTCGACCTCGCCAATAGAACTTGGACCCACTTCATCCCCGTTGCTCATGTTCTCTTACTATTTTAATGTTGTTGTATGAGCTCTTTGATACATATGTTTTGGGTACTGAACGAGTGTTTAGAGGCTTTTTTTTTTTTTTGCCTCTCCCACTGTTGTTAAATGTTTGTTACTGTAATGTTTACCACCTTGAGCAAGTTAAATTGCTACACAATCAGCACAGGATGTTGTTTCTTCACAAAATTCTCTTATTGGTTATATTACCTTTTTATTTATCTTCATTCATTTTTGTGATGCAACTGTAAAGTAGAATAAGCTTTTTAGCGTGGGGGCTTAATTATAATTAATGTCGTTTTCATGAAAATTTTATATTATTTTTAGATCATTGTTTTACGGATCGGCCAAAAATTTTGTGACAGATGAAGTATGTATTAACCCGTATGTACTTAAAAATGCTAAATGAAAATTTTATATTATTTTTAGATCATTGTTTTGCGGACTGGCCAAAATTTTGGGACGGATAAAGTATGTATTAACCCGTATGTACTTAAACATGTTTAAGAATGATGGACTTTGCAAGAAAAGAAAAAATAGTTAATTTCCTGAGAAAGCGACGTCGTCACGACACAAAATTGCAAGGAGAGTTGGGAGATTAAACTTTGTAAGGTTTGGTGGGGCACGAGAAAATTTACGTGAGGGCTCAGAAGAGAGAATAGAAGAGCTTAGGGGTTTTTCTGAAATTAAACACATAAAGTAACTTGGGTTGGGTTGGGTTGGGTTAGGAGTGGTAGGGGCCACGCCTCTTATCCAATGAGATTGAAGGTTTTGTTCACCCTCTTTTGGTGAAGGTGAACAAATTTTTTTCCCGATTAATGGATTGCCTCGTAATGCTCGACAAATTGGTTTCATCCTAATTAATAAACCGAGAAGAGATTGGTTATCTTTCTAAGCAAATAAACAAATAAATCGTTCACATACATATTTGTTGACGTGATTATTGAGGGTATCAATGCCTCAAGTTTGTCTTTGATTAGAAAACCGTAACATATCATATGTAGCCGATAAAAGAGTACAAGGACACTACATGTCCGAAATTACAACAACAAAAAAAAAAATGAGATCGTCCATTCATATCAAGTTTTTCTTTTGTGCATTTGAGTGTCAATGAGGTCTTTCATTATGTAGCTGTGAAAGGTAGTTATGGTCTGGGTGTCTACACCTGGAATGTCTACCCTCCTTTGTGGTTTTCTAGTCCTTCGACTAAGGACGTACGGATTCTATATTTGTAGATAATTTATTTTTGTTATCAGGACTTCTAGATGATATCACATGTACTTTTGTTTCTACCATTTTGACAAAATATAATACATAAATAAAATTCTTGAATTGCGTACGACTCAACAAACTATAATACTCTATCTGCCCCATTATAAGTGGCTACTATGGGAAAACGTGTAATTTCAAACTCCTACAAAATACATTTCTCTATATAAATTTTTAATTTATTTTATACCAAATTAAAGTGCTCATTGAGTACTTTAATTTGGTGCAAAAAAAAAAGTTAAAAATATTTTATGAAAACTTATTTTTTAACATCCATACAAATACACGTTTTTTTCAAAGAGGTTACTTAAAATGGGATGAAAGGAGTACTAGAGATTGTTTCGGCAGTTTTGTTCGAGTCTGTCCCATTAGGCCATCCAAGAAAAAGTGACTGTCCCCACGACATATTGTTCGAGTCTGGCCCATCTTAGATTTATCCTCTTGGGCCGTGGTCCAGGTAAAATGGCCGTGTCTGGGTGAAGAAAAAAAAATGTCGTAAGGTACATGTGGTCCTAGTTCCAAAAAAAACGTACATGTAGTCCATTTTTTCCCTGGAAAAAGAATTGGAGAAGACTTGTTGGTTGCATAATTAATAGATTCGCCATCTATTAAATGGTTTTTGATAGGATAATTGAGTGGCAGAAAGTTTGTTTGAATGCTTTACGAACTTTAAAAGATAATCTAGTTTGGTCCGTCTAACCAATCTCAAACAAGCTTTTAAGTAGTAAAATACAAATAAGATGGATTTGTTTATCACCCAGTCTAATTAAAAAAAGATTCTCTTGGCCACCCAATAAATCGAAAAATTATACATGGAAGTAATTATTTATTTATTTGAAAAATGACATAACTTTTCTTAAGGGACTAACAATTAGGAACCGAGGGAGTAAAGACTTTAAACACTTCAGAGCGGTAGGTTGATTTTATTTCCTACTCCCTCCGTCCCATTTTGTTTGTCATTTATTCCATTTTCTGCTACGCCTTAAATTGCTTATATCTTTCAATCTATAATTTTTTCACCGTTTTAAAAACTTTGTATAATAGAATAAATTGTGAACTATCAAACAAGATCCATATTGCATATATTTGGAGATCAATATTAAAAGATATAAGTGATTGAAAACTGACACGATTATCAAAAATTGACAAACAAAATGGGACGGAGGGAGTAATAGATAAGTCTCGATATCAAATATTTGGAGTTAGAGGTGAGAGAGCATCTTTGGAGTTCTCAGGTTTCTTGTTAAATAACCTAGTTCTGTTAGATGTTTTTTGGAGTGATTTTGGTAGCATAGTCATTCTTGCCAAATTGGAGTCTTGATTGAGGAAGACTTTCGTCTCTTGCGGGCATTGAATTGGTGTTTTGATTTGATTATAGACTTGCATTAAGTGTTTTTGAAAGATTTTACCGTATTGGAGAATTACAATGTCCTATTGTATTATCCTTTTGTTAGGTAAGGGCGATTAAGAATTGTATGGAATTTAGTGGCCTGCAATTTTCTCGAGTCCATAGCTTTAAATTGCATAATGTAACACTCCATTGTGGGGACGGATGCTCCAGTCTTCAATCTGAATTAGGTAGCGCCGCTCTAAATGTCACTTTCCTTGTTTTGGGAGCAATAGTTGCTGTTGCCATTGATGGATTTGTGGAGTCTTGAACTCTTTATGCACCCTTGGATGGTTACTGATTTTGGTTCCTATGAAATTCTACATGTTGTAGGCTGGATGTGGAGAGTTTAGTTTCTAGAGTTAAGCAATTGAAGATGACACAGGTGTCATGGAGTGTTACATTGTGCAATTTAAAGCTACGAACTCTAGGAATCTTCGAATAGTTTATGTAATTCTTGATGTCTAAGGTTTTGAAATTTATGGGAATTCTAATCTGTTTAGGGAGATGTTATATCTTTGGGATGGAATTGCGAAGGTCCTATATTCTTGTATACTATTGTTACCTGTTTGTGGACAAACGAGAAGTTTAGATTTTATCAGCACGCTGGTTAGTTTGGGAGCTATACTTTCTCAGTAAAAGGGATCAGTTACGAATCTGGACATTTTGGCGTAGCTTAGAACCCCGTTCAGTGGGATATTTCGTTGGCCTTATTTAGGGAACTTAGAGACCATGAAGGCGTTAGACCTTACAAGTTTAGGATGGATAATAAGTTTGGTGTATTTTTTTTTTTAAGATAAGGTGCTGGCTTGGACATATGATTTATTATGTTTGAATTAGTTACTCTCACTTTATTGAACTTGAAGGTTCTTTACCTTTTATAAAATGGTGAATACTTATTGATGTCATACTTTTGGGAATCTTACGTATCCTGATTTTAGTGATGAACTGGAGTGCTTAATCAAATGATGGTGTTTAGATGGTCTTTTTTGTTGGTTGATTGAAGGTGTTAATTAAAAAGTACACTGCTTGGGACATTTTGGAGATTCTCAAATTACTTAAGGTACTGCTAGTTGGTATCAGGAACGGACCCATGTTGTGGCAAGCGGGGTTAAGCGACCCCGTTGGATTGAAATTTCCTACTGCTGTATATATATTATTTTGGACATTTTGGTAATTTTGCCCCTTATCCTATACATTATTTTCTATATTTTACCGCAAGTAACATGAAATAATTTCAACCTTGCCTAAATGATTCTTACGGATCACCTCTATTCTTTTGATTTAGTATTATATTAGATATACTGTAGAAACTTGACCCCCTGATAATAAATCTTGCGTCCGCCCCTAGTTGGTATCAAACTTTAAAGTTTTTAGGTTGGAAGGATGCTATATCGAAGGTTAGTGAAGATTACTCAGGAAATAGAATCATGGTCCTTGATATGTTGAGCGACTATTTTCTCTCTTAGTCCTATGTGGAGTTACCGTTGGATTACACCCACCTCTTGACTAAGATTAAGGTTATGTCTTTTGTACCATTTAGATCAATAGTCAATATGGGTGTTTGGATGAATTTCATATTGTTTGAGAGGTACTCCCTCGCTCTTTTTTTTAACTGTGTTACCTGAGAATTCCAACTATTTTTCTCTCACATCAATTTTTACAACTTTTACATCTACTTTTCATTACTTACCCTTATCAATATAATAATACCCACTAAATTTTTTTAAAAAATCTACTTTAAAGAACAAAATAGGATATGTACCCACTAACTTTTCAAAACACACACTTCTTAAGGGACAACCCAAAATGGGAATGTACACACTATAAAAGGGACCAATGGTGAATGAATACCATTTTTTTTTTCTGATCGGTTGCATCATTTAATGTCTACTGTATCGGCATTGCTCAGTGATTAATAAAATTTTCTTGTAAATTATGGATTTCAAGACAGGTTATTCTCTTTACACACGCCAATTATTTTTAGCACTTCAATACTTCGCCCCCGTTTGATAACTCGACTAGACAGGATGAGATTCGTAAGGTGATGAGATTAGGATAGGTTTGGAAATGAGAAGGGATTAGTAATTAGATGGGATTGGTAATTTGTATGTTTGGTTTACACCGGATTAGAAGATACTTAATTACTTTGTTTGACATGGGATTGGATTGGATTGGATTGAAACTACAATTTCCATTTTTACCCTTATCCAATATTTTTTTGTGAATGAATACCATTGAATAGAGGAACTTTGACATGAATGAATTCATCACAAACCATTGTCCACTGAAGCAATTGGTTCAAATTCAACTCTTGTTGCTCAAATTTAGAAAGAAGTTAATTCCACGGATAGGACCAACGGTGTCACCATCTCTTATGGATGTTGTGTTCATCTTCGACAAATGTTGTCACAAGATCGGTTTGATAACAATCCTAATACCGAATTGATGGGTGAGGTGTGAACATGGGGAGAGAGTATGAGGGGAGTTTGTGTTGGGCTACCGATGAAGTGCTTTGAATCAATTAAGAAGCCATTTCTTCATTTTTTGATGAGCAAAGCAAGAAGAATAAAACAGAGACTAATACCAGAACATTAAATTATCACATCAACAGAAGAGCAAACGTTTTGGAGTCATATAGTGCGTGATAGAGTCCTCCTATCCCTCCCCCGAGCATTCTTGATAGCCTAAAAATCAAATCATATTGTCGTACGGTAGATGTTTCGATTTAAAAAAGTTGGCTAAAGAATTTAATCGAACAGTTGGTGTGCGCAAAACATCCATCAGTCGAAGGCTTTATAAGTCTAACTATAGATGTTTACAATTTATGGCCATGCCAGTGTAGATAATGGAAAAGACTTACCTCACGAATATTGTTGGTAGTTGAATCGGGAGGCTGAGGGAAGTTTATCGTGTCTGGGATCTGAATAGATGGGTGGAGATGGAGACGACGGAATATATGAATTGCGGTCCTCTTCAATGTATGGCGTCTGTTTGTTCTCCGGCGACCTGAGATATTGACGGTGGTTGAAGGAGAACAATTGGTAAAGCAATTGAAGGAGTTTGAGAGGCGTCTTTGTGCTTTGATTAGTTACACGCAATGGGGATGCGGAAGGGGTGTGACGATGACGGTCGGGGATGAGGAAGGGGTGTTGGGCATGGGAAGCAACGACATGGGGTTTTCTTTGCTGGGAAAATGAAAAGGGTAGTTTAGGAATAATGAAAAGTCGACAAACAGTTGGCTCTTTCTGAACCAGAAACATAATAACTTATACTCCCTCTGTCCCTTTTTAAATATGTGTTTTGGGAAACGTGTATTTTTTAGGACGTAAAAAAATGTATTTCTACTCAAAATTTTTGAAATTTTTTTGCACCAAATTAAAGTACTCTTTGAGCACTTTAATTTGAGGTAAAGAAAGACATAAAATTGTATAGAAAAATACATTTTTTAGGGGTTTGAAAATGCACGTATTCCCATTGTACACATTTAAAAAGGGACGGAGGGAGTATTATTAGGCTTGATTCTCCAATGAATTTTATAAAGATCAAGCCCTTGATTTTATTCATTGGTGACGAGATTTAATAAAATCTCGATATTTTTGATATTTTTGCACAAAAATATCGAGATTTTATCAAATCTCATCACCAATGGATAAAATCAAGGGTTTGATTTTATCAAATTTGATAAAACCCATTGGATAACGACCCCTTATGCTAAAAAAAAGGTCACTATCGGTCTAAAAATACAAGAAAAAAACACAAAAGAAAAAGTACAAAAGCCGCAAAAATGTACAACAACGACAATGGAAACCACTAATCCGCTCGGATGTGGCTGGAGGAAGACGACGGAATGGTATCAGCGTTCGAAGCCCCACATCTCTTTGACCCACCGCAGTCGCAGCTGCTAGGCGCCACCACCGCTACTGCTGGAAAACCCATAGCCACCACCGCTGCTGCTGGAAAACCCATAGATCTAGCACCCAGGCTCGGATCTGAGGGCCAGAGATCCCAGATCAGAAGATTTGAGTCGCCACCTTCCAAAAATGATGGGGTAGCGGGAGAACTTCTCTCTAGATTGTAGTAGTTCAACCCTAAGTACAGCTATTTCCTTCACATGGTACATTCTTTTCTAGCTATTCAAATTAAGCAATGTTTACAAATAGGTAGTGTAACACTCTGTCCCACATCGGAAGTCTACATAGGTGATCTTGAGTATATAACAGACCTTGTGGGCTACTATTAGCACCTTGGGTTTAAGCATTTTGGGCCTTGTAGTGTGACTTGTGGATCAAATTAAGGTACTTGGATTGAATAACCAAAAGTTGTCACATCACCTTTTGAATATCTATTTAGAGGATGGCTAAAGTTAACAATGTAGATGTCCACAATGACATAATCAAAATTGAGTGTTATATCATATTTTCAAACTAAAAAGAAACTAAATTATTTTTAAAACAACTTTTTCATTAATAAAAAATATTCTTCTTTTCAAAAAGATTTTAAAAACAAATTTTTTTTAATTAAACATTTTTTTAAAAAAAATTCGAAAAAATGAACCATTTTTTGAAAAGAAAACAATTCGGTTTTAAAAAACAAAAAACACTTTAGGTTTAGAAAATAAAAAGTTTTCCAAAATAAAAAAAGTAGAGGTAATTAAATAATCATCCTTTTTTTGGACACCACATTTATTTTCATCCTGCCCACTTTTCAAGGTTATGTTTTCTTCCTCATTTAATGTAATTTACCTTCTTTACCCTTTCATTGTGATATACATAGATGTTTATATATAAATTAAAACTCCTTACTAAATCAGTGGTAACTAATTACCAATAATTATGGGTATTTGAAATAAAGGGGGAATCCCAAACGTCTTCTAAATTAGTGGTATCTGATTACTGTTTCCTAAATTAGTGAAAAAGAATACCATTTCAAAATTAATTATTGATAACATATCTAAATTAAAAACTAATGTTGACCTATATTTTACCATGATCATTGGACAATATTGACATATTTTACCATGATCATTTGGACAATGTCAACATATCTGTCGAGGTTAATATTTTTACCATGATTTTGGATAACCGATTTTTTTTACCATGACCATTGGACAATGTTGACGTATATTTTACCATGGTTCAATCAACTAAATTTACCATATTTCATGGTCTTTTTTAATTTTTTACCATGATTATTGGCACATGTTATGGGTACATTTTTCACCATGATTCAAGTTGTTACCATGTTTATTGTTTGGCCAAAAATCATCACAATTTTGACATACACAAACAAAATTTCAATCCATAAGCCATGGTTGGAAATCAAACCAAAAATAATTTACTGTCAATCAAAAAACAACAACAAAACCAATCTACGATGAAACTCAAACAATCTCAAAAATCATGATAAATTTCTTACACACCCAGAAATCATGACATATTCGACCAGATCCCGATTTTACAATAAATCGCCCGATTAGTGAAAACCCACCTGAGAAATCTTCAAGAAAACTAAGATTACAACAAACCCTGAAAAACCCCCCAAAAAAATCTCAAACAAAGTCAATCTCGCCTTTATGGGTGATCAAAAAATTGGCAAAACAAAATCTCAATAGAATCAAACCTTAATCACCAAAATCACAAAACCAGCGTCACATGCAAAGCAAAAAACATCACAGAGAACCAAATTGAAGACCAAAATAATGACCAAATGGTAGTCGCCTGTTTCTTCTGTCGTGCAAGTATTACCATCAACTCCGCTGTATTGGCGACGATAGTGGTGGACGGCGATGGAGGACGGTAGTGATCGATGAGAATGGAGGACAGTGATGGAGGATAACGATCGTTGCCTGTTTCTTCCGACGAGTTGAATGATTTGATCTGACGATTTGGGATGCCGAGGGGTGAAGATTTCGGACCACGAATTGGGACGCCGATTTGGGATGGTGGATTGTCGATGGCTGGCGAGGAGTGAGTTCCGGGACGGCAATTTGGGATGGTGGAATGGACGAATGTTGTTTTTGGGAATACTGGTGTCAAATAAGGAGATAACATCAATCAAAGAGATATAAGGGATTGGGTTTATCCCAAATCCTATAATTATAGTGGAGGATTTCTAAGTTTTTAAAATGGTCCACTTTCTACCACCCCTTATATGCAACTTTTAATTTAGTCCTCAAGTCCTAATATGTTATTTATTATATATAGATATATAATGTAAAAGGCAATTTAGGATTTATTTAAATCTCGGGATGAAAATATAACTCCTAAAAAGGCTCAGGATGATTTTCAATTTCCATGTGGAAATAGGAATCAAAATTATTTAAGTGCCCCAAAAAAGTACTCGAAAAAACCGTCTTTGAAAAAAAAAAAACAATTCAATTCTAGAAAACAAACAGTTTTCATTAAAAAAAAATTCAAAAAAATTAAACAATTTTCGAAAAACCGTCTTTGAAAAAAAAAGTACTCTAAAAAACCGTTTTTGAAAAAAAAAAAAACAATTCAGTTCTAGAAAACAAACAGATTTCATTAAAAATAATTCAAAAAAATTAAACAATCAATAATGTGTGCATTTGTTTTAGTTGAGGAGATGTGGGATCCACTAAATTTGGTTATTGGGAAAATGTTGGTTACTTTGAATATGCAAATGTCAAAATTTTTAGTATTGGTTAAGATGTTGCTAACTTTGAGTATTCCATTGTGAGCACTTTTTGAGCCAAACATTGTTAACTTTAACAACATTTTGACTTTGACATTGGGGATAACCTTAGCGCTCAACCCCTCGCGAGGGCGCGAGGCTATAAAGGTGGAGAGATTGTAACCACCTGTCTCACATCGGAAGTCTACATAGATGATCTTGGGTATATAACAAATCTTGTGGACTACTACTTGTACCTTGAGCTTAAGCATTTTAGGCCATGTGGTGTGGATTATGGATCAAATCAAGGTACTGGGCCACTAGTCTACATGGAATTCTCTAACCGGAATAGTAGAAATAGTTTTGCAATGACCATATTTGTCATAATCTCACAGAACTGATGTACATAAACCGTAGGATGTAAGATATCTTCTTAATTTCCAACGAAAAGTATTTCTTCTAACTTCAAAACTTCTGTTTTAGTTCCAATATACACAAATGGGAAATTGAAGAAAATGTCAAATGGAAACTGTAGGTGCAAACATAAAGTAGGGAATAGGATCTTTGAACAAGCACACAAAGTATTTTATTACTCGGAGAAGTCTTGAATACAACATAGAATTAATGGCTTCTCCTTTAGAGTTATAAAGAGAAGCATGGCAACCATCTACATTGCTTTGCAGCTAAGACAAGAACAAGCATATGGATTGCTTTATAGCTAAGCTAGGACAAGTATATCTTACAAATCTAAAACATCCACACAAACAACTTTCGCTACTACTAATGGAAAATAGAGAAATATGCATAAAGTAAAGATAAAGCAACAACAATGTTATCTTTACTTTACTTTACTGGACTTTACTTTACTTTCACCTCTTTTCCAGACAAGCAAAATCACGTTTATCAAAACACACCAAACTGGTGGTCTCCAAATACTTTAGTCCGAGTAGTACTGAGAATCATGTGAGAATCACAAGAACACACACGTTCCCGGCCTTCAACAATTGTAACAGTCAAATCATTCGTACAACACTTAATGTGACTTTGTTGTGAAGAATGTCTCTTAGAGAAAATCGGCCTTTGAGAAACGAAGGCTACTTTGGCTTGGGAAGATTTGCAATTTCACTCCTTAGCATAGAAAGAACCGTGGATGTGTCAGGCCTCTCTCTTTTGCAAATTCTTGCACACATAGCAGTCCAATATGTATGCATCTTAAAATCTCCAATTGAAATTCGTGACAAAAAATCTTCGGATCTATGAGAAGCTCACTATTGCCTTCATCCCACAATCTCATTGCCTGAAATATTACAAGCGATACAAGATATATATAAGAAGTTTAGCTTCAGCAATGATTTGTGAGGAAAACTAAGAATTCAAGACATAGAAGTCAAATGACTCGAGTGAGCTTACATATCCTAAAAGACTCGAAGATTGCTCATCATTACAAAAGCTAGTGTTTCCTCCTTCCTGTAATAATCTCTAATAGTAACACACCAAAGCTGAATACATCAGATTTCTCCGAAAACCTCCTAGTCATTGCATATTATAAGGAGCCATATAGCCGCTGCATCATGGCAAAATTGATTTGATTTAATATGATCACCACACAAGAAAGAAAAGTTTGAACCGAGGAAGAACTTTTAATTTTTAAGGTCACATCTACTTACTATGTTCCAACAACCCTTCTCGTCTTGGCTTGATCTTCATAACCTCCAAAAATCCTTGCCATACCAAAGTCCAAAATTTTAGGGTTTAGTTTTTCATCTAAGAGAATGTTACTAGCCTTCAAATCTCGATGAATGATCCTTAATCTAAAATCCCTATGAAGGTAGAGGAGCCCCCTACTTATTTCCTCAATGATGTAGAGTCGTTTACCCCAGACTAGGGCTCTTGTTTTCGTGGATCTAAAAGAATGTCGATCACAAGAAAGAACAAACGGGGAAAAAGGTTCAAGGTAAGTGAAATTATTATACTTACACGTGATATAATCATCGAAAAGCCCTATAATTAGCAGTACTAATACAATCAGTTGACTTCCAAGCCTGAGGCTAGCATAAACAGAAAAGAGCTTCAGGTATGAACTAACCAAAGAGAAATGCATCCAAGCTTTTATTTGGCATGTATTCATAAATCAACATCTTTTCATCTCCTTCTATACACCAGCCAAGGAGTCAACAAGGTTACGGTGTTGGAGTTTAGAAATCACCACAACCTCGTTCATAAACTCCTCTAGCCCTTGTTCAGATGATCTTGAAAGCCTCTTGGCAACTATTTATTGTCCATCATCTAGTTTCCCCTGATAAAACAAAATAAACAAAAGATTGATTTTGCTCTCTACATGACAAACATCAATCTTCAGCACCTATTTCAGAAGTATTACCTTGTACACCAGACCAAAACCACCATGTCCAAGCTTATTGGTCTCGTCAAAATTTTCTGTTGCAATGGCCAACTTCTAAAACTTGAACAGGGGTAGTTCTTCTAGTTTGACTAGGTTCATATTAAACTTCTTTTTCTTGATTCCTGGTTCAACTAACAACATTGTTGGTTATCTTCTATAGATTGTAGCAAATGCCTTAACAAGTTCGTAGCTCTCACAACAATAATTGTTAGTATCTTTTATTTTGGCAATCCACAACCATACAAAGTATGCGCATATTGCCGTGATTATTGATCCAATGATCACCAAAACTGCAGTGACAAATTTCATGTTCCTCTTTTTATCTGCGAAACAGAACAAACATAACAAGAGTTTGGTCAAAATTAGCAAACGCAGCTAAAACAGTCCTAAATATTCGAAGAACAACCAAAAGTTCAATGTGGCTAGCATATTGACGATAAGCAAGTGACATATGACTGCTTTCTACTTTTTCAGAAGAAAAAGTTAACAAATTATCAAACGCTCAAATAAAAAGAGTAATAAGTGGAAACACGTAATACAAATCACTAGGGAATTAATGCGGATCATTGACTATAAAATACAAAATATTACCCGGCTCTTAGTATATATGCCACGTGAATGAAAAGATCTGCCCCACCACTGGAAAATTTCTGAATGTCAATTAAGCTTCCACTCCACCACGTACAACCGATGCCCATTGATATGCATAAGCTGTACATGAACAATTAATTAAGCACAGGTTTTGGCTCTGAATTTCTTGAACAGATGCCCAATCTGGCAACGCTGGCACTTTCATTGTCTTCAGCTTCAAAAACCAGTCTTCCTGCTCTGGGTTGCCACTGCCAATTCTCTTACACTTCAAAGGTGTTCTTCTCACACACCCACAAGTAAAATTCTCTCTATTCCATTCATTAGCTGTTTTCCACTACTTACCCATATCAATATAATTATACCCACTAACTTTTCAAAAACGAATCTACTTTTAAGCGCAAAATAAGAAATGCACCTACTAACTTTTCAAAACACACACTTATTAAGGCATAGCCCAAAATGTACCCTATCAATATAATTATACCCGCTAACTTTTCAAAAACGAATCTACTTTTAAGCGCAAAATAAGAAATGCACCCACTAACTTTTCAAAACACACACTTATTAAGGCATAGCCCAAAATGGAAAGTTTAACACTATAAAAGGGACAGGATAGTATCTCTTACAATAGGAAATAATTACAAGAGAGAATATTTGATCATTAACCCAATATTGCAACACAATCCTCCTATTTAACTTTCTGTTTCACCTTCCACACTAGCTACGCCTACCAAGTTTTCCATGTGATTTGCTTATATTGCTAAGCAATGGCATCCAAAACCCGGATGGTGTTCGAGGACTTATTTCCAGCCATGATTGAGAAACTTGGCCCGGTAGGATTCATGGACGAGTAGTGTAACGGGTTTCGATTGTCGATGGATGGGGAAAATTAAGGGAGTTATTCACCAACAGATGTAATTAAACCACGGGATGTAAGATATCTGCATAATTACCAACGAAAAGCACTTCCTCAAACGTCAAAACTTCTATTTCAGTACCCATATACACAAATGAATGGAAGAAGAAAATATCATCACAAGAACTCAAATGTTATCGGCCTTCAACAATTGTAACAGTTAAATCATTCGTACATTTATTCAGACTTTCTTGCGAAGAATGATTGAGAGAGGAAATCGGCCTTTGAGTAAACGCTGGCTGCATTGGCTTGGGAAGATTTGCAATTTCACTGCTTAGCATAGAAAGAACCGTGGATATGTCAGGCCTCTCTATTGCAAATTCTTGCACACATAGTAATCCAATATGAACGGATCTTAAAATCTGCAATTGAAGGTCATGACAAAATATCTTCGGATCTATGAGAAGTTCACTATTGCCTTCATTCCACAATCTCCATGCCTGAAATATTACGAGCAATACAAAATATAGGAAGTTTAGCATCACCAATGATTAGTGAGGAAAAGCTGGAAAGTAGAGAAATAGGTATGTCAAGTGACTCGAGTGAACTTACACATCCTAAAAGGCTTGAAGATTGCTCATCGTTATAAAAGCTAGTGTTTCGCCTTCCTGTTACAATCTCTAATAGCAACACTCCAAAGCTGAATACATCAGATTTCTCCGAAAACCTCCCCTCCATTGCATATTCAGGAGCCATATAGCCGCTGCAGCATGAAAAAATTGATTTGATTAAATTTGAGCATAGAATAATTAATTATTTAGGTGGCATATACTTACTATGTTCCAACTACCCTTCTCGTCGTTGCTTGATCTTCATCGCCTCCAAAAATTCTTGCCATACCGAAGTCCGAAATTTTGGGGTTTAGATTTTCATCTAACAGAATGTTACTTGCCTTCAAATCTCGATGAATGATCCTTAATCTAGAATCCCTATGAAGGTAGAGGAGCCCCCTACTTATCCCCTTAATGATGTTGAGCCGTTTACCCCAATCTAGGAGCGCTTGTTTTTGTGGAACTGAAGGAATATCAACAAATAGAAAGAATGAATGTGGAAAGAGATTCAAGTTAATTGCACTTATGCTACTTAACACATGTGATATAATCATAGCAAAGCCCCATGATTGGAATTACTAATACAATCAGTTAACTGCCAAATCTAAGGCTAACATAGACAGAAAGAGCTTAAGGTATGAACTAACCAAAGAGAAATGCATCCAAGCTTTTATTTGGCATGTATTCATAGATCAGCATCTTTTCATCTCCTTCTATACAGCAGCCAAGGAGTCTAACAAGATTACGGTGTTGGAGTTTAGAAATCACCACAACTTCATTCATAAACTCCTCTAGCCCTTGTTCAGAGGATCTTGAAAGCCTCTTGACAGCTATTTCTTGTCCACCATCTAGTTTCCCCTGAATAAAAAGAGCAAAAGATTTGGATTTGCTTTCTACATGACAACATCAATCTTCAGCACCATTTTCAGAAGTATTACCTTGTACACGAGACCAAAACCACCCTGTCCAAGCTTATTGGTCTCGCCAAAATTTTTTGTTGCAATTGCCAGCTTCTCAAACTTGATTAGGGGTAGCTCTTCAAGTTTATCCTTGATTAGGGGTAGTTCTTCAAGTTTATCTTTGTTCATACTAAGCTTTCTTTCCTTGATTCCTGCAGGTTCAACAAACAAAATTGTTGGTTATCTTCTGCAGATTATAGCAAATGCTTCACAAGTTCGTTGCTCTCACAACAGTAATTGTTGGTACCTTTTTCTTTAGCAATCCACTTCCATATAAAGTATGCGCATATTCCCATGATTATTGATCCAATGATCACTGAAACTGCAGTGATAAATTTCATGTTCCTCTTTTTCCTCTTTTTGTCTGCCAAGCAGAACAAACATAACAAGACTTTGGTCAACATTAACAAACGCAGCTAAAACAGTCCTAAATATTCGGAGAAACCACCAAGAGTTTCGCGTCACGTTGACAATAAGCAAGTGAAATATGACTGACTTCTAAATTCTTCTGAAGAACAAGTTCGTAAACAAGAAAAAGCTCAATTAAAAACAATATTAGTGGCAGCACATAATAGAAGTTACTAGGGAATCGAGATTATAGATTTCAAAATACAAAATATTACCCAGCTCTAAGTATGCCACGCGAATGTAAAGATCTGTCCCATCGCCGGAAAATTTCTGAATGTCAATTAAGCTTCCATTCCATGACATACAACCGATGCCCTGATCATACGCATAAGCTGTACATGAACAATTCATCAAGCACAGGTTTTCGCACTCAATTTCTTGAGCAGATGCCCAATCTGGCAACGCTGGCACTTTCATTGTCTTCAGCTTCAAAAACCCGTCTTCGTTCTCTGAGTTGCTACTGCCATTTCTCTCACACTGCAAAGGTGTTCTCCTCACACACCCACTAGTAAAATTCTCTCTATTCCATTCCTCTATATTATTTGGCTCAAACCCCCTCAAGCACGAACAAATTGGTGAATCGTTTGAATTGCAGCTTCCAAACGGCCCACACTTACCAAAAAGATCACAGTCTCTCTCTGGAAAGGACCATGAAACCTCCCATTCCCGCTTCCTTTCAATCATAGCCTTCTGCATGAGGGTTCCATCATGATTAAGGAAAAAGTACACTAGTGAAGACTCATTTGCCGTAGTGAATGTGACATACCCACTTCCCTCATTGTCGGAAACGACAGTACAACCATCAAGATATATATTTTTCATGTACGGTATGCCAATAAAGATTTGACCGTTCCAAGGACCACTCCTTAAATAGGGATGACTGCCGTTCCATATGTAGAACTCGGGAATGGTCGTTAACGAATTCATGTTACCAGAGAAGGTTCCAACCGAGGGATCAGAAGAGCTTTTCCATGATTTCAACACTGTCTTCACATTTACAGTTACATCATTGCCAAGCTTCATCTTTGGTAATAATGAGTCTGAAGGATATTGAAAAGTCTCCCAGATTGTCCTTCCATTAGAGTCATCTTGGATGACAAGGTTTCCAGAGTTTAACAGCTGGGCACTCGAATTTGCCACAGAATTTGAAACATTAGATGACCAAATAATCTGTTTCTGTCCGTTTAAAATCAATAAATTTCCATCGTTGGTTAAAATCATCGTCCCGGAAGAATCAGTGAGAGGTCTGTCTCTATTAGCTACCCATACCACAGTGTCCGATGGGTTGTTGCTATACCATATGCCAACGTATCGATTGGTGGTGTTAATAGGGCTGAAGAATCCCAGTTGAAAGGCATTGTTGCTTGATATTATACTATCACGGTCAGTGATGGGTTGTGCGGCTGTAATTCTATCGGTGGCAATGCTAAACTTTGAAAGAAAACAAGAAAATAAGAGAACAAGGACTTCGAGAAACGGGATCGCACCGTTGCAGATGATGAGTCCCATACCTTGTTATCTGCTGCTTTGTGGTGGAAGATATATTACCCAATTGAAAGAAAACAAAAAACAAAGAGAAGACTTCGAGAGTTGGGATTGCACCGTTGCAGATGCTACGTCCCATACCCTGTTACCTGCTGCTTTGTGGTGGATGATATATTACGTACTGTTGGACTGCCAATAACTTTTCAATCTCATTTCTCTTTGTTTTTCATCAGCTTGATTCAAGTCCATCAGCCACCTGCCCCATTGGTTGTTTTCTAATGGTGGAGCCATCTGCAAGTTGAACATTCAACTGCATAATTGTCAAAGAAAACATCATCTTCGTTACTTCGTATGACTTTGTGTGCACCTTTGAAAATTCACGTTCTAGATACAAATCAAATAGTCACATGTATAGATTTATTTATTTTTAATCAGACATGAATAGATTAATTTAAAGGACAGAATACTTTCTACTCGCAGAAATATGAAAAGGGCAAATTTTCTAGGAAACTTCCTCGAAAAGAAGGCAAATCTACTACTACTTTAAAAAATCTGAAGGCCTCAAAATGTTTCCCACACTTTTTCCTTCCAAAAATACCCCTGCAAAGCACTTGAAATAACTGCCCATGCCAAATTACGAAATACGCATCATCGTGTGCCTACTTCCGTAATGCACCGTTTCATTGTCGTTTCTTCTGTGATCCACCGTTTCATTGTCTGTTTTTTTTATCGAAGCACCTTTTCATTGTCGTTTGCAAATGATGCCCATCTGGATGCCTCCTTTCATATATGCACTGTTTCATTGTCATTTCCAAATGATGCCCATCTGGATGCCTCCTTTCATGTGTAACCGAAAAAGGAAACGATGCTTCCCAAATAACAGAAGCAGAACGGCACAAAGCAAAACTCATTGCGAAAAAACCTTTGCAAGACTATGTTGGACTCTCTCTCTCTCCAACAAAGATCGGTTGGACTGTCTCTTTCTCTTGCGACAATGGTAAAAATTTGTCGTACTCTCTTTCTTTCGCGGCAACAGGAAGACGGGTGGGTCTTGCTTCAACTTCATTATGACTTCATTTTAATGTTTTCCGACTGTTGTCTGATGCAGGCAAATATGCCTCATGTAAACTAAATGAAATTTTAAAAAAAGTACTCTTATGTGATTTGCCAGGCCACTAACTGTAAACTGTTTGATACAATGACCCAATGACAACTCAATTTCCTTAATTCTTCAATTTTATGTATGCCGACAGTTTCTGATGAAGGCAACATATCTCTCATGCTAACGCAAGGAATCCCATAAATTTCATTCAATGGTCCCAAGGTAATGGGATTTCATTTCTAATTAAATATATAATCTAAAACCCATTAATTAGTCAATGTCTTTGAATTTTTTCTCACTGATTTCTATTCCAAATTTTGGGGTTTCCAGCCGTTTGATCTTTCCGTGAAGGGAACAAAAGTTTATTGGTGTTCGTAGATTCTTCGATTCTGCATTCATAAAACAGGTATGATTCAACGATTTCGGCTTCTTTTTTCCTCAGATAGTAGGGTTTTTTTTGTTGTTGCTGTTTTGTTCTTGTGTAATTACCCATCTATGTTTGTATTCGATTTTCTCATATATGTTAGTATAACTCCATAATAGTGTTTGTTTCTTTTAGGAATTTGGAGGGCCATTAAGAGAAAGGGGATTATGGATGTTGGGAGAATATCACCAAGAAGACTTGTTGTGTAGTGTGTATGTTCTCAACCATCTTTTCTTTTTCCCACTATTTGATTCTCTGTTTTTTTTTTCTTTTGTTGTTGTGTGTGTGTGTCTGGTTAATTTGACCATGTTCACGGTTTCCTTCTTGAATCACTGAGCATGTGAAATGTTGATATCCTCAATTAGAATTTTAAAAATATAAATGTAAACGCCCAACTTAACTTTTAAATATTTTAGCGACACTGCCGAATGGGTCCTAAATGCCCACCATCTCTCACACCAGCGCCCTCCAAAACCTTCACCACAGTTCTTCCTTTACTCTTCCTGCTGGAGTTCTTCAAATTTTAAAGTGTAAGCATTCCTTAAACACGTTAATTTAATGTTAGTTTATATCATACCAGAGTTGGTCATGGCAAACCTTTATTGCATTTAATATGTTTGATGAATTGTTTTTGACCTCCGTTGAGAGTACAATCGAAACAAGTTTCATGGATTAACATTTTCCTTACACGTCTCTTTTGCAAAGAGAAATCAAGGATAGAGAAAGATGTTATGGGTCGTGAACTTCAGTTGGTTCAGTAGGCACCAAGTCATGTACCTAATTTGTAATGTTCGAATATATTGTGTCGTGAATACTCTCTCTTTCTCTAGAAAATCTACTTGTTATCTGGCCATAACTGGGACTTTCCTTTCCTATTTTCCTCAATTGACATAGTAAGAGGGTGGTGCATCTTTCCTACATCACTTCTCTTAAGTTGTTAATTTGGATTTTGGAGAATTATAGTTTGTAATGGGAGATGTAGTGTTGTGTAGAACAAAGAGGCTACATTACTATTCAAACTCAAGGAAGATGTAGGTTTCCCGAGAATGTTCTTCAGTAAAATGCTCTTAAAGGTAACTAGGCTGTGATGTATGACAAAGTATAAGAGTGAGGAGCTGATAATTGGGTTATGTATTGCTCGCAAATCTGATTGGAGAGGGAATTTGGCTTTCATTGAACAAACTGATCACACCCCGCGATTTATCCAATATGCCTATCATCGTTTTATTTATCCGTCACGAAGATAGTTTAGTAGAGAATGGAGATCGATCTCTTTCAAAATACGACTCTTTCAAAATACGACCATACAACTTCCTTGGTATTCGTGGGAGAAACATGATAAAAGAATGAATCCCAGTCAACTCCTATAGTGTGATCAAAAACCAGAAATGCTTCGTATTAATGCAAGTTGCGGAAAGGTGCAATTGGGATTGTAAATTAACAAATAAGAATAAGCTATTCTCCCAATATTATTTGAAGTTGCTACGTTTCTAGATTAATACATTTGTTTGTTAATTTAAAGTTTTTTTTTTTTTTCAAAGTGGGTCATAACTTGGTTGGGCTTCCATTCACAGATCTCATAAATCATCTTGGATAATGCTCATTTTTTATGTGGTGGCTAGGAACAACTTTATTGTTCGAAAGGGGTTCGAGTTTTCTATAGTCTTGACATGTGTATATTATTTATAATGACTATGTATGATGATTTTTTGACTAATTATGGTATGAAAATATGCTTCATGTAGAACTAATTAATAATTATATGTCCTTAACGAAATTCCAGGCTTTTCTATGTTAAGTAACTTCATGTAGAACTTGTATGCCCTTATTTTATTTTTATGGCCAACACAATTAATGTGTTCAAATGTAGGGGATCTCTAAAGGCTACATATTTAGTTACTTTTGATGCCGAAACTAATTACCTGATGAGGTTTAGCAATTAGGTTTACTTGGAAAATCAGTATGCTTGGAGCAACGGATCTTGGGCTATAATGCATTGATAAAATATTTTATTCTATTCGACACTGTTATTGTATAGTTTCTAATGCTATTTGAGACCAATTTGATCACATCCACCCAAAAAAATATTGCAAGGATTCGAATCTCATCGTTTTCGCCACGTGCAAAGCACGTGCAAGATTACTAGTTAAGAAAAGAAGCCAGAAACCAAGGACGAAGGAACCTACCCAAACAACCAAATAGTAGCAAACCATTATTCAAAAGTAGCAGCAAGCTATTATCATATACATTTGAGGCTTATCAAATGGAAATTGTTGCCCACACATTAGTCCAACGCATATGCATCTCAGGATTGCTAGTTGAAAGTCAAGATAAGATGTATGTCCTTGGATCTAAGAGTGCCATAATGCTGTACAACTTGTCTTTTTTTGTTTTTTTGAACGGGAAAATTTAAGTGATGTACAACTTGTCTTCATTCCGCAATAAATTAGTCGAGATTGATCCGTATGTTTTGGATTGAAACTGTGTTTTGAATTGAAACCGTGGATTAATGGTCCAAACAAGGATTCAAAAATAATAAAAAAAAACATGAATTGCAGTTTGGTCCAGAGATTTTCATTTTGAAACCGTGGATTAACTAAATTGGACCATTAGATATTTGTTATATTTACTGCACAAAAAAATCTGGTGAACCGTGAATCCGGTCCGAACGGATCCGTACGGTTTGGATTGGAACCGTGGATTAATGGTCCAAATATGGATTAAAAAATTAAAAAAGCTGTGAATCGCCATTTGGTCCACGGATTTTCATTTTGAAACCACGGATTAACTGAATCGGACCATTAGATATTTATTATATACGTATATATAAAAAAAATTGTATCGATGTTAGAGTTAATTAGACATCCTTTACAAATAATATCATTATGATTCCATCCTATGAGATTTGTATACTTATGATTCCATCCTGAAATTCAAATAAATCCCAAAACACCTTTCCTAATATTTCTCTCTCATAATATTTCCTAATTTCTCTCTCTCAACCCCCCCC
>JAXBDA010004247.1:0-29912 GCA_036023075.1 Gaultheria prostrata | reverse complement strand
CGACTACGTACTGCGCGCCCGGCCCTACTCGTGGCCTCTCTAGCTCGGCTCCCCTGTAGGGCATATCCACGTTGTATGGCCGAGCTAGGGCACCTAAGAGGGAGTACGGGTTTTACCCACTCCAATGTAGTAGGTACATCTAGAACCGTACTGGCCCGGCAACTGCCCGGGCCAGCCCCACGTCCAAACCGGACGAATATATATTGCATAATCATACTCAGTCAGTCTAGATATCCAGGAAATATATCTAAGAATAAATGTACACTGTCGCTGTGCACCGCGTCAGTCTCGTTAGGGTTTTGCGGCGAGGAATACCAAAAGACTATCACAATGGCGTACGCACCAAAGGGGTTTGGTACTTCAAACAGGTCCATTGCATGGCTCTACCATCACCTCTGGGTCTTTTCTGTATCTTTTGAGATCGCTATAACCTTGACTTGACTAGCCATCCGGGCAGTCATACAAAACAACTAAAAAACAAAGCATCAGGATTAAATCCCGGGAATGATTCACATTATCTGAATAGTCCATGGTCCCTAGGGCAGATCTGCCTAGGGCACCCAGTTATGCTGTCCGTGTGCTCCAAGAAGCTGGACCATTTTTCATCATTCATATCATTTACATTGTATTCTATGTGCATTTTCAGATAATGTCCAGCATGCCAAGGAGTCGTAGGGTCCGTCTTGACTTTGTTCCGGATCCGCAATCAGCTTCTCCCCAAAATTACCAAAATACCTTCAAGTCTATCCTAAGGTTACCCCCATGTCAAAATTACCAAAATACCCCTGTGTCAATAACAGGCTTAGCTCCACTCCCAAATTACCAAAATACCCTTGTGTTGCCCCCAAGGTCAGCTCCATGTCCAAATTACCAAAATACCCTTCCACTATATCCAGAGTCAGTCCAGCCCACGGATTTGACTCGGGAACCACCCTGGGCCCGCCGACAATCATCTGGACCCCCGATACCAATTTTTACTAATTTTTACCAAAATACTCCTCGATCTTCGAGAACCTATTTTCGATATGCAAACCCTATCGGGAGCGATCCGGGACCATTTTTCAACCCCGGGCGGCAAAATTTAACTTTTTACTATAAAATCAACCGAGTCAACTGTGCTCAGTTTTACTATCTAAAACCGTACCGGATTCATCCCGGGGCCCGCCGTCAACCCTTAACGGGTCCGGACAAGATTTTCATAACTTTTTACCGTAAAAACTATTGTATTTTTTGTAACCATTTTCCCTATTCAAAACCGTACCGGATATATCCCGGGGCCCGCCGTCAGCCCTTAACGGGTCCGGACGAGAATTTTACAACCTTTTATACGGAAGTGTAAACTGCGTTCCGGACCTATTTTCGGCCATGTAACCATCTAAATAACATCTCGGGACCCTCGTTGACTGTCAGCACCCCCGGAAACCCATTTTTCAATACTTTCCCCATCGAGTCGTGTAGTCAGTCTGACCCGTCTCGAGTCTCAAAATCTTTCGGAGATGTCCCGGTGTTCCCACATTATGTATATCCCCAACTTTTGTCACCGCCGGAGTCTTACGATGCCCTCCGTGTAGGGTAGAAACGCCTCCATTTCCCGCTGGTGCGAATCCCCAGTGATTGTAACTTCTCTAGAACTTCAGCTTTATGCCCGAACTACGCGGGACCTGATTTCTCCTGAGGTCGGAGAACACGTAGGCCGCCAGATAACGGCTGGGTCCCGAATAAAACCTTTTTACCTGTTTGTGCTACGTGATGACCTGATTCTCCTAAGACCGGAGATACGTAGGCAGCCCTGAGACCGGGCTCGGTCCAAATCTTATTTTTGTACTTACTCCCCTTCTTTTGTAAAAGTCTCATGCATTGTAATAAAACTCATTTTTAGACAGATAATCTTTTTTCATTGTATGTATGTATGTTGTCACAAGTTTCCATTTGCTCATATTGAAAAAGTCTGTTCCGAATGCCGAAAGGGCGGGGTATGATGCTCCGGCTTCCCTGCACGTAACGGTGAATTACCGAACCTTTTCTTTTCTAAAATTGCAGATCAAACCAAAACCGAGTCATTTCTATTAAACAAAATCGGGTCTCCAGACCCAAAGCATTTCTATCAAACAAAACCAGGTCTCCAGACCTGAGGCATTTTCACAAACAACATTTTCGATGGTGACTTGGCACACCGAGAATTATGTCAAGTGGCGACTCTGAGTTATTTTTCATAAATAACAAATATGGCTCAGTCACAGCTCTAAAACCCGTGTTTTTACAAAACCACATCGCTTTGAATATCACTTGGATCAATCGGCCAGCGTTTCAATCGGGCGGTCGAAATCCCGGGCGCGACAAAGTTATATTCTTTTCTCTATATATTTACATAACTCAACAAAGTTTTCTTTATTCATGATTTACCGTAAGGTAATAACTAATTGATGTTTCAATGGTATTATCATGCCCAAATCTCCACCTGCAGGTGCCAAGTAAAACAACTATTGAAGGAGAAGAAGTTGGACCCATTTGTGAAGGAATGCTTACAAAACTGTTTGGAACTTTATAACGACGCGATATCTACCGCAAAACAGGCAATGGAACAGTACAAATCCAAGAACTATACGGATGCTAATGCATATCTAAGTTCAATAATGGACGCTGCTACCACCTGTGAAGATGGTTTCATGGAGAAGGAAGGTCAAGGTCAAGTGGTTTCTCCATTAACAAAGAGAAACAATGATACTTTTGAGTTGTCTGCAATGGCTCTTTGCATTGTGCAGACATAACTCTTGATTCTTTGTGTCAGTTATTCACAGTGTGAGGAAGATCGATGACTTTTTACTTGAATTTTATTCAATAGATCAATAAGAATTTTGGTAACCTTCTTTTTGGTATCTAAATTGGTGGCCCCAAGAGCTATGTGGCATGCCACCTATATATATATATATATGTGTGTGTGTGTGTGTGTGTGTGTGTGTGTGTGTGTGTCAATATGTTTAGTGAGGACAAAGAGGAGGATTTTAAGGTCATACTACAAGTACCATCAACGGATGGTACTAATGCACAAAGTAGTTTATGTAATTGTAAATGAAGTTTAAGAGGTTCTTGGATTGGTTAAACAACAACAAGTCTAAATGAAATTTGCTCTAGAATGTATTACCGTGGGCTGCTATTTGGGAAGGAGGGTTTTTGTTCAAACATATTGTCTGCTACATGGATTTAGGGGAGGGACCGCATCTCAAGAAAGCAAAGCCCAAGTCTTCTCGTATCCAATCAAAATAAAACGAGCTGAGGAAGCCCAACTTTATATGTCACTTTAGAGCAAGGTAAAAAATAGAGCTCCTAAACAAGCTTTCAAAATCTGATTTTGGCCACCACTTTTGTTTTGGGTGTTTCGAGCAACATTGTCTGTTAGTAACGTACCGTAGTGTACGTACCTCAACTAAGGCGGGAAACGTAGCATAATTATCCTTACTGCTCAAATATTAGGTTGGTATATTGGTATATCGACTTTGTAATGGTCTGAATTGTTGAATACCATTTTAGTTTGAAATTTAATTTATGTAGTTGTCCATTTTATTATTATTAGTTTTTAATGGAATGTTGTAATATTTTGTTCGCGTATATGATGTTTGAGTATACGAGTGAGTGATGTATGTACTATATACCTAAGTATGTTACGTTCTATGTATATGTAAGCCTAATCTCGCAAGTCTAGTAACCTATTAGAACACTATCATTTCCTAAATCTATCCTCTAGCCACCTATTCCCCTTAAATCCCTCTCACCCATTCCCCTTTTCTAACCCACTTGTACCATTTCTATCTGATAAGTACCGAAATGTATACATTTAGGCCGCCTAATTTACATTTGTTATGTTCCTTATTATTATTATTATTTAATGTCTTTTATTGCATTTTTGTAATTGTAGGTTCCAAGAACAGGGTACCACTTTTGGCCTTAATTTGAGAGTATTGTCTGTCGCGCGAACGTGTTGCACTGGATCATTTTCCGGACTACCATTTCCTGATCCAGATTTGGTTACAGCAAAACAAAATAAGGGAATTCACCATTGGAGTATTATACTAGTCATAATGGGAGACAAGTAGATATGGGTACACAAAGTTTTCATGTGGTGATGGATAAAAGGAGACTAAAAGCATGTTTATTCAATGCTCCAATTTGTATCTCAGTGGAATCCGGCCATTCACAAGACAGTAGAGGAATAATTTGATTCCCTCAGGCCACGTGTCAGCTTCTGGTCCATCGATCACCCTCCTATCTTGATCCAAGCCATTGATCTCTCTCAAAGCCACTAGTGTGCGCACCACACTGAATCATTTTCCTTTCCATGGCAGCCGGCCATGTGCATTTCATCTGGTTTCAATTCTTCAAAGGAAAAAAAAGAAAGCAATTGTATTGCTTTTAAGAGAATCTTGGATGGCAATTAAATTAAAAAAAAAGGAAAACCAAAAAGTGGTTGGCCACATGCAATTCTCCCATCTCTCTATTTAATTGCCCATTTTGTTGCTTGAAAGGAAAACGGACAGAGTGACAGAGAAGGGGACTTCGGACAGAAGGCCAGGGAGAAGGCTCCACGCCGGAGCAGAGGCTCTGCCTCTGTTCCCATTTTATTCTTGGAATGTAGAGGAAATCCTAGCCAAGTAACTTTGATGATTGTATGTTATTTCTGGTTTGCTTCGGTTTATTCAATTTAATTGTATGGCTATTTATCTTTCATTTGTTAAAATAATTTTCTTGAGCATCTAAGATTGGGTGTTTGGTTTCTGTGATTTCAAACACTACGCCGTACAATAATTTCACAGAAAGTATGATTTGGAAATGATATAATCTATCGTGAGAAGACGGATCGTGCTAAGACAAATTTAGTGTAGTTTAGTATAGTGTAGAATCAAAGGCGATTGGTGACAGATTGTTCTAAGATTTCCTAGGGCATAATCGAGGCCGATTAGTGACAGGTTGGCCGAGATTATTAGTTAGAGTCAAAGACGATCCATGCCTAATCAAGATAGATCATATCGATGATGAATTATATTTATCCTCTTGACGATACTTGTGGGGCTTGCAGCTGCCACGGATCACAATTGAACGAATTGATTTAGACCTTAAATTAATACAATACTATGGTTACAAAGCCAGGGTTGAATCGAAATTCCAAGACCTTCTCTATTTTATCGCATTCTCCTTTTCATTTCATGTTATTTCGATTTATCCATTCTGTATATTTAAAAAACCCAAGAACGTTTATCTTCTCCTTGCATTAAAAATACTCCCTCCGTCCCAATTTATTGGTCCCTTTTCACTATTTGGGACCTCTTAAAAAATTGTCTATATTTTCTAATTTATAATATTTTTTATATCCAATATGGATCTTGTTTGACAGATCTCAATTAGTTTTATTATACAAATTTTTTAAAATCCTATTAAACTTTATAGATTGTGAAATATAGACAATTGTTTGAGTGGCACGACTGCCCAAAAGGGTCCAACAAATTGGGACGGAGGGAGTAGAAGTTAATTTTGAGAATTTGACATACTTATTTCCCTGTGGATCGACTCGGACTTCATCACTTAACTATGCAAATCTTTAGTTGTAGTCCGGTTAATGTAAATAAATAATCTAATTTGACGGCCGTTTGGTAAATATAAAATGACAATTTCAACGACTACCAAATGGGCGCGATCACTATCCTTTCAACCTAACTATCAAAATATCCATCTGGGAGCAAACCAATACCTCATTCCACTTTCTATTTTTTGTATTCGGTTAGAGACAGAGAGAGAGAGAGAGACTTTTGGGGAAAAAAATAGAGGGACTTGTGTTAGTGAATGTGATCTTTGAGTGTAGTTTTGCACATTGCAGTAAATATGGTGTAGTGTTGGATAAAGAATTTGGGTGGAAAAAATGCTTGGGAGTAAAAGTAAGTGCATAAATAGCCTTGGAGTTTCATTTGGATCATGAAGGCAGTGTCCATTTGGCATTGATATTTCATTGTTGCACATAGAGAGTTTAGTCCGTGGCTATTTTGGCCAAGAAACAACCAAATTTTTATAAGGGGCTTGTGTGATGGAATGTTTGATTGAATGGTGTGGTCATGGATGATCAAGAATAGATTTTAGGACGTGTCTCTCAGTGATGATATTTATATATCTAACCGCCGTGATCATTTGAGGTAACCCACGAAGCATATGATATGCTTCCCATTTCTGGAATCCTTTCCTTTCTATCGTTTTGTACTCCATTTAAATATCTCATGTTAATTTACCAATTCCTATGGAATTTTGTTGAAAGTGGAATATTTGCATTTGTTAAATTATTGGCTAAAGTGCCATTGAAGTGTTTAGTAAGTGATCAAGTGACCTTGCCAATAGCTTGGCCAATACCCTAAATAAACCAGGTAGGCTTGGAGAGGCGGGTGAGAGGGGTCACTGATCATCATGTACTAAGGAGGGGTCAGATATAAGGTCCCTGTGATTTGTAAAATCAGCTCGATAATCGTTGTTCATTGATTCCACTTAAATGCAAGCATTGTTATTCTTGTCGTGTCGTATATTTACCGGTGATTTTTATTTTTCAGGTGGAGGTTAGAGATTTAATGGCACGCCTCATTTTTAATAACCAAGATACATATATAATCCATGTAGGATAAGTCAAATGTCATACATTTTCCCCTTGAAAAGTCAAAGTCAATTATACAATCCCAAATCAAAGTTCCACGTGTCTCTAGTCAATGAATACCAACACCCAAATCTATGCAATGTCAAAAGATCAGAAGTTAATACATAGTTTAGAATTGTCAAAAGATTGGAGAATTTAAAGTTACATGATCATCTCCCAAAAATATACTACGGAGAGGATAAAATAACCTCATGATCAAATAAGCTTCATGCCATGCATCCACACTCCAAGCATCCAACTCCTGTCCCTTGTCGAATACCTGAAAATGATAGGGTGAGCCCACTAGCCCAGTAGGAAAACCATTCTACTAACGCTAGGTGTATAAAGGTGATGAGTGCACATGACATGGAATACAATAGAAGAGGTAAGCAAAGAATGTAACAGATGACTAAAACAAGTGACAATTATTCACCAAGTACCCAAATGTCAAATTAAGTACCCAAGTGTTCCCAAATGTATCCATGTGTCCAATTATACCAAAATGCCATATTTATCATGAAATACTCCATTTCCAAACACTTTACAAAAATATCAATTTATTTTTAATAGGGAATTAATCCCTTTGCCGGATTTTGTGGGCTCCGTGCACCCCTGCCGGATTTTGTGGGCTCCGTGCACCCTCTCATAAAACCATTTTTTTATCCCTTCAATGTATATCATTCATCAAAACATTTCCATGTGTCACATTTTGCTCAAATCGTCACAATTTTCACCAAAAAGTGTCAAACCAATTCAAAGTGGTGTGTGTCCATCATGTCATTTCATCATGTATCTAGTATTCAAGAGCATGTTCAAATACCATGAGACTTAAAAAAACCACCAATGTTACGGGAACTTAGTTAGAACAATATTTCCAATGATTTATGAAGGGTAATAGATGAATATGACAAGTACACAATCAAACCACCCAACCAGAGGTGAAAGGAGTGCCAAACAACCAACCCAATCAACAAGGAGGTTGGTAAGGAGTAATATTTTAAGTGAACAAGACATTGGAGAAGGCCCAAGACAATCGAAAGTCAAAAAGAGAACTCGAAGCAATTTAGTGTCCAGAGCCATCTGGTATAGATACCCAGAAATGGGGTATTGATACCAGATGCACAACAAAACAAAAAAAAAAGACCCGATTGGTATTGATACCCAAACGCAGGGGTATTGATACCAGGTCGTTTCGTAGAAAATTTAGATAGATTTTCATATTTCAAAGGGGGTTTTAACCAAGCAAAAGCAACTTGAAATTCATCAAAAAATATGCCTCAAACACTATCCAAATAGTTAGAGACAGAGATCAAAACTCAAATTCATAGAGATATTCAAGATTGACTAGAAATTTATGGGTAACTCAAGAAAACATGCAACAAATCAACAAAATACAACTAGAGGGAGTAGAACTTGTCTCCTACCTCAAAGATCAAGCTCCAATCAACCAAAAATGTGAAACCATAGCTTCCAAATTCAAGACCCAACCGAAATGTGAACTCCCGGAGCAAAAGCAACGCAATCCAAGCTCCAAAATGCGAATAGTTGATGAATTTGAAGATGGATTTTGCGGGATTTGAGTTTGAAGTGAGATTTAGCAGAGAAATGGAGGAAATTTGGAGAAGGGAGAGAGAGAGAGAGAGAGTGGGTCGGCTGAGTGAGAGAAAGAGAGAGAGTGTTTTGTGTTGTGTAATAACCCTCACCCCCTTACGTATCTCCATAATTGCACTCACACACCCTTGTATTTCTAATGATCGAGTTACACATGGACCCAAATGCAACATTCAACCTCACATTGACCCCACCTTACATGATTTTCATTTCCTCATATTTCCCCAATATTATTTTCAGAAAATAATTTAAAAACACAGGTCCTTACATTTAAGAATTGGAAGATTAAAGTGAGAGATTATTAGTGGTTGTTATTGGTGATTTGAGTTTTTGTTCATCAGAGAATTAATTTGTATTTGGCGTATTTAGGGGTTTATTTAATCAGATGCTTTATTTTATTTTGGTGATGTATATTTGGTATTGAGAAACTGGGGCTTAAAAGTGTATAAAAAACAATCCATTTTGGAGGTTTATTCTGGAAAAATCTCAGTCGTTACAAATGATATCAGAGCGGGTTCTGACCGGAAGTGTGAGTTTCACATCGATCGGTATGAGATCCAAGTTACTGTTAGACTTGTAGAACCTTGGATTATAATTCAGCTAGAACCCACTACCAGAATCCTTAGTTCATTTCTTTCTTTTTTCCATGCCATCCCCACACCACCAAAGTTCTCGACATAACTCACTAATATCATATTCATCATCTCCATTTGATTTGTTTTCTCCCAATAGATCCACCAATCACTTTAATTTCTTTATCATTCATTTCCTCTTTTGGCATACTATTAACCGAATTTCTTAATGTTAGACTGTTAGTCAAGTTTGGAGGACCAAACTTTCATAAGTAAGGGAGGGTGTGATACCCCTGACCTTTAATTTCATTTATAATAAAAAGGAGGGTTTCTACGTTATTCTAGGATTATTCCTATCCGCACCGTTTGAGAGTGAGAGAGAGAAGCCGAAAGAGAAAGAAGAAGAAGAATCAAGAAGGAAGGGTTCTAGCTTGGGTTAATTGATGACCAGTCAAAAGTGTATGTTTATTCCATTAATTTTGGCTAATATTACACTTTTATTATATTAGTTCTCCTAATTTATGTTTGATTGTTAGTAATGATTAATTTTATCTTTGGAGAAAAATATAGGTATTTAAGACGATTTCAAGAGCTTTGGAGTTATTATAAAACGAGCCCAAGGATAATTGGATAAACATGGGAGAAAAGTGCCAAAGAAGAAGCCCGACACATGTTTTCTGCATTGAAAAGAAGGGTTCAGCCCGATATATGGTGGCCCAGCACTTGATTCCACACATAAGAGCCATATTTGGACTTGTCTAGCACCTTAAACTTTGGCCCATTATTAAATCCCAATTTACATTAACTAATTAGGGTTTTTCTTGTTTTAGTGAGCCTACTATTATAAATAGTTGCAAACTTTTAGTAGGAGAGGTATCTTTTGCCTCTTTTCAATATTTTGTTTCTTGTTTTCTTCATGGAAGGCTAAAAACCCTAGCTAAGGCTAAGGGTGAAACCACAACAATACTATGATGCTTTTTGAACGATTCTTCAAGGTTTTCATGTGAGATTTATGTTATTTGGTTTGATTCATGTTTTTAGTAAGTTATTGTTCAGTATAATTTATTGATTTTTCGTTAACTCCGGGTACGAATAATGCTTTGAATTCCCTGCGAATAATTAACAAGTTTTGTTATGTTTTGAATCAACCAATTTTGTGAATTTATCTTTTTAGGGTTTCTTACAAAAATAATTGTTTCATCTTCCGATTAAGATAATCTTTAATTTGTATTAATCTTAATTGAGTCATAAAAAGAATCGTGAGCAAATATCGTAGGATTGTTACGTGTGGATCCTGAAGCTTTAGTATTTTCCAAATACTATTTTCTAAATCAACTCTCAAACTGTCAACACTCTCTTTAAATCAGTTTCATTATTTTTCCTTTAATTAATAGCTTGTGCTCTAATCATTCCTTGTCCTTGTGTATCGACCTCGGACTTTCTGATTTTATTAATTCGCGACATCCTGCACTTGGGATTGGAATATAAAAGTCGCAGCAAGTTTTTGACGCCGTTGCCGGGGGCTATGGTTTTGATAAGGGTGCAACTTTGGTACTTCTATTTTTTTACTATAGTGATCTCTCGCAATTCAGGAAATCTAGTTCACTATTTTATTTTCGTGTATGCGATATTGGTATCGCGATTGTGTTGGTCGTTTAGTAAGTGCTGATTTTGATTCTGATTGCTCTTCTATTCACTCGCACACTAGGACCATGGATGATTTTGAGAATAATTTTGATAATAATAATAATACTAATAATTTTGTGCTTCAAGCTGAGCCTCTACACCAAACCTTGCGTGAGTATTTGCAACCTCCAAGGAGTAGTACACAATCATGCATAATATTTCCTTTAAATGCAAATAATTTTAACTTTAAACCTAGCATGACTTTGTTACTCCCTAAGTTCCATGGCTTAGAATCAGAAAATCCCTATTTGCATATTAAGGAGTTTGAAGAAGTTTGTGCCACTTTTCTTGACCAAAATTGTAGTAAAGAGATTATTAGGTTGAAGTTATTTTCTTTCTCTGTCAAAGAAAAAGCAAAAACATGGATGAAATCTTTGAGACCTTGGTCCATAGGCTTGGAAAGATATGCAAACAGAATTTCTTAAAAAAAAAATTCCCATTCATCAAATTACTACTCTGAAAAGACAAATAATGAATTTTGCACAAAAAGAGAAAGAAACATTTTACCAATGTTGGGAACGATTAAGGATTTGCCCTCATAATTTTTTTTCCAAAATAACATTGGGGAAGTGTGAGGAAATGAAATTATATAAAGTGGGTCAATGTGGTAGTAATGACATGCATTTGGGTATCTTTAATGTGCATTAGAAACTTGAGGGGGTGTAAGTGTAAGGGGTATGTGCATACACTCACACTAAAGGATTTTTTTTTCAAAATTCACATCTCTCTCTCTCTCTCTCACACAACCGGCCTCCTTCCCCCATTTCTCTCCTCCAAACTTCTTCACTCCATCTCCACAAATACACCTCCATAGCTTGATTCCTTCAAGACCCAAGCACAAAATCTTCTCCTCTACGTAGTTTGAAGCCTGGGTTATGTTTGTTTGATCTTGGAAGCAAGCATTTCGGTTGGGGATCTCAAGAACATGGCCGGGGTTTTGCTTTCTCAACTCATTTGGAGCATAAATCTTGAGGTAGGGGACTTTTATCTACTCTCTCTAGTTGTATCTAGTTGAATTTGTACAAATCTCTTCCTATGGGCATTCAATTTCTAGTCAAATTCTTTTTCCACCATTAAAATGGGTTTTCTCCTTGTCTTGAGCTTGATCCATGAATTACTTGTTGAAATGCTCAATTGATAGTTGATTTACTCTCTTTTTATGCCTGTTTGTTGTTTAGAATAAAAAATATTTGAGTTTGAACCATTGAAAGGAAGTTTGGGTTGAAATTCCATGCCAAAGGGGCAAAAATCTATGTTGGCTGCACCTTTGGTCCAGTCGTGGTCCGGACCAACTCATCTGTCGCACCCAACCAGCAACCTTGGTCCGAACCTTGAAGGGGTTTGGTCCGGACCAACCCATCTGTACACTCAAAACTCGTTTCGGGCTTTTTTTTCTTTGTTTGATTGATCCCCGTTGGTCATTACCATCATGTATTTGACCCCTAACATCAACATAACCTTCAAATTGAGTTTATGACATGTGGAACTAGTCGGACACTTTGCGATACGTATCGGACACGTACCATAATGAGTTGGTTTGACACTTTTGGCATAAATTGTGAAGTTTTGAACTAAATGGGATACATGGAATGTTTTAATGAAATAAATGTTTTGAGATGATGAAAACGGATTTATGATCCTAGGGTTCACCCGTTTGGTGTCCCTAGCCATGGGTGAACGGAGCCCACGAAATCCGGCTGGGGTGAACGGAACCCATGAAATCCGGCAGGGGTACACGGAGCCCACGAAATCTGGCAAAGGGATTCATTCCCTATTAAATCAAATGGTTGATTTCTATGAAATATTGGAAAGATATGTTTTGAGATATTCTTGATGTTTTTAGTGAAATTGGACACTTGGACACAAATTTGAACACATGTGACACTTGTTGGTGATTTTGACTAACTAAATGGATTTTTGAGTTTCATTGGGATACTTAAATGTTGTTTTGGACACATGGATATGTTAGGGACACTTGGATATTTCTCGGCTTTTCATTCATCTTGTTAGTCGTTTGTTGGACACATCAGTCATTCCATTCATGTTACCTCTTCTTCTAGTGCACATATCATCTATATACACCTAGCGTTAGTAGATTGGTTTTCTACTGGGCTAGTGAGCTCACCCTATCATTTTTAGTACACGGCGTGGAGCATAAGATTGGATGCTTGTGAAGTGATGCATTATATGGAGCCTACACATGCATGAAGTTGTTTTTCCATCTTATAATTAGTATTTTTGGTAGATGGCAACGTAACTTCTATTTATTAAATCTTTTGACTTATTGGAACTTATGTAATAATTTCAAACTTTCTTATTATTGGGTATCTATGTATTCGGGTACGAGTTGGTACCGTTTAGTGAACCGTTGACCGATGTATGTAAAGGAACATTGATTGAAGACTTTTCTATGGAAGATTAGTTGACTATTGACTAGCATACGTGGATATTTGTGATATTTGGTTTGTTAAAAAGCAGGGCGTGACAATAAGACTTGGCGAGTCATGAGTTTTTTCTATGAAAGTTTAACTTCTCAAATGCGACAATTTGTTGAGATGATATGTAATGGAGATTTATTGAATAAAGAACCCTGTGAGGCATTTGGATATTTTGATATGCTAGCAGAAAATTCCCAATCCTGGGATACCACTGACCCTGTGGACGGCCACTTCCGGTGATCTGGAAAATATTTTTGAAAATATGAGTCGTCATCCGGGATTTAATTTAGAAAATCTTTTTGGTACCCGAGAAACCGTTCAAAAATAATTGATGACTCTTGTGCCGTTCGGAAAAGATTTGGTCCGCGAAAAAGATTCTTTTTGGGTCTGGAAGCCAAGTTACGGGCGGGGAAGGTTTTTGGAAAAGCACCCCGCTCGCCCGGGATATTCCCGGTCTCTACTAAATATTTTTGGGATTTTCTTTTTAAAAATATTTTATTGAAAGTCTTTGACAATTAATCAAGTAAATAACAAGAAATAACAAATAAATAAAATTAACATGATTACATAGAAATAAAAATGAAGGGGCTAAACGTTAATAAAAGAAAATTGAGGGAAAAAGTGTAATTTTAAAAATGTAAATCGCACCAGAGGATAAGAAAACAGGGGAGGTTTACTGGAAAATAGGGGAGAACAAAGGAGAGCCGCCCGGCTCTCTGGAAAAGTCGTCCGGCTCTGGTGTAAGAGCCGTCCGGTTCTGAATCAAGGCCGACCGGCCCTCTGGGCGTTTTTTTTACAAAATATCTTCTATCCTCTGGAAAAGATGGAGTTTGACTAGAAAACCGATTCCCTTTATACAGAAATTCTCCTAGGAGGAATATCAATGTTTAGAAAATATTTTGGAGAGAAAATGTACCCCGAAAGAGGATCGAACCGCGCAATTATGATGAAAAATCGCTCGTTTCAATACCTCGGGATGATTTTGTTGTAAATAAACTCTCCCGAATCCAAATAACTACTGGAGTTATTCCGAGTTCAGAAAAAGACCCCTCAAAAGACTGCGGTTATAGAACCCGGTCCAGAAAATACGATTTTATACCTTGATTGGATCGATTCGAACGCCGAAAGAAACTTGTTTTTCCTTGGGTTTGATTCTCAATGCCTTCGAGAACTCTTGGAGTTGAGTAGGTGTTTTGAAATATCTTTCGTATGGAACTTCTTACTGGAAAGGGATGTAACTGGACGAGGGAGAATTTTTCACAATGTTTTTCTTTTGCAATCTCTGGTATCGTCCGAACCTTTTTCTCCCTTTGAAAGTGAGGGAGTGGAATCGATTTTATAGACGTTCGAGGTTAACCACCGGATCACGCAAGAAATTTTTGCCATCATGATATTCTCAGCGCGGGCGAATATATTCTTCTGCGATGAATCTCTGAATCCGGATTTTCGGACAAGACATGTAACAGACACAGCCGTTCGGCCCTGATATCAAAGCTGTCCGGTCTTCTTAAGGAAATAAAGCCGCCCGGTCCATGGATTAAAGCCGTCCGGTCCTCTACTCCTTACTTCTGGAAGTTCTTTGTTGTTTTCAAACGGTTTTAAAGGCGCGACCGATCACTTCAAGGTATTCTACATATTTTCTTTTATTCATCATCGGGGATATGCAGGGTAAAAATTGGGGTGTCTACAGACCCTTCATCCAATTCACGTAGAGCAGAGCCTTCTCCCACTATAAATTCTAAGGGTGTTTATAAACTTAAGATGATGAATTGAAGGCTAGGGTAGCTAGTTTGGCTAGGAAATTAGAAGCCATAAAATTGAGAAAGGTTAACGAAGTCACGACTACACAAAAAGTAGAAGATATTTGAGGAATTTGCGAAACTAGGGGACACCTAACACACGAATGTCCAACAATACCTTAATTTAAAGAGGTTCTTCATGATCAAGCAACGCTATGAATACTTTTAAAAAGCCCTCTTTATCCCCTTATTCCGGGACATACAACCCTGGATGGAGAAATCATCCAAATTTTAGTTGGCGGAATGAAAATAATACAGTACAGACACCTCCTCAAGGGCCTTCCAATTTTGTTCCGTATACTCCGAAAAAGAGCCTTGAGAATACTTTGCAGCAATTTATTCAAGCGCAGACCACGACCAATGGTCAGACCTCACAAGCAATAAATAAAATCAAGAACACTATCACTAAGTTGACTTCATCAATAAGCATACAAGAGAAGGGAAAATTTCCTTCTCAACCACAACCTAACCCTCAAGGCCAATTTAGTATGAATGAGTCTTCTTCTTCTGACCCTCAATTTGAGCAAGTTAAAGTTGTCACTACCCTTCAAAGAGGTAAAGTTATTGATAAAACCATTGCGATTAAAGGCCAAAAAGCTTCAAAATCACAAAGTAGTGACGAACATGATAAGCATGAATCGAGTGAGGTTAAGGGATATGAAGTCCCTACCCCTTTTCCTCAAAGACTGCAACCCCTGCAGAAGTTGAACCACCATGCTGAAATATTTGAAATCTTTAAGCAAGTCAAGATTAACATTCCTTTTTTGGATGCAATCAAGCAAATACCGTCACGAAATTCTTCTTATGAAAATATGGACTCTTCATATAAAGGAAGAATTAGACTCTTATTTGAAGAGTCTGGACTTTTTGTTCACGAGTTTGGACCTTTTGTTCGCGAGTCTCTCGTTTGATCTCCCAAATTCGCTATATTATAGCGATGATCTCAATGAAAGAGATATTTTTTCCAAAATTTGCTATCATGTTCTAGATGACAAGAGAGCTATCAGTATAAACGCAAAAATTAGACTCTTATTTTAAGAGTCTGGACCTTTTGTTCGAGAGTCTCTGGTTTGATCTCCGAAATTCGCTATATTATAGCGATGATCTTGATCAAAGAAAAAAATTTCCAAAATTTGCCATCGTGTTCTAGATGACAAGAGTCGGGCTATTAGTCTAAACGTACAATTAGACTCTAATTTGAAGAGTCTGCACCTTTTCTTGGAGAGTCTCTGGTTTGATCTCCGAAATTCGCTATATTATAGCGATGATCTCAATGAAAGCAAAAAAAGTGCCAAAATTGGCCAGCGTGTTCGAGATGAGAAGAACTGGGCTCGACGTCTAAAGGCAAAATTAGACTCTTATTTAAAGAGTCTGGACTTACACAGGCTCTTATTTGACCTCGTAGGTTGCGTGGATTATTTGAAGAGTCTAGACTTTGAGAGGCTCTTGTTTGATCTCGAAGGTTGGGTGTATTATGGTAATCGAAGCGCTAATATCCGTTGAAGCGATGATCTCAGCGATAATCTCACGCCTTATCATTATTGGCAACTAGATGAGTATCTAGTTGAGGAAGATGAAGATGAAGAATGGAATGACTGTCTCGATGAAGGCGAAGAAAGCCTTTGGCCCGAGACCCCAGAAGGTTAATAGTTGTTTTCTTTTTTCAACTTTTATGGGAATTAGATTAGATTGACGATTGGCGGTAAAGTTACACTAAAGTTGATAGTATCCCCCTTTTTACGTCCCCATGCCCCAGAAGCGGATTGATCATCCCCGCTAACCCTTTCGTTTTGGGACCCGCTGTGGAGCGGGAATGCCTCTTTGCTAATACTGCCTGAAAATCGACCTTGCTAAGCCACTTAGAACCCCTTTAGTCGAATAGACAAAGAATCAGAAATAAAATTATTATTTATATATTATTATAGGCTGTCAGAAAGATGCTCGAAAATGACATCGAAGCCAGAAAGAGCACCTCTGGATGCCCCAACTTGAAACTCCGTGGAAACTGATCACTAAACAGCAAAATACAATGAAAATGGTTTGGATACTAGATAGGAAACAAAACCGAAAGCTGTGGAATAGATATCAATCATCACAAGCTTGCTAATAAAACCATTCAACCATTTTTTCCCAGCGCCCTGGTAAACACATTTGCCAACGGGTCTTCTGAACGCACGAATGGTGTCCTGATGAAATGACAGTCGACTTCAATCAATGTGTTTCGTCCTCTCGTGGAAAACTGGATTGGACGAGATAGGTCTATGGGTTGATGAGCCCATGCTTAACCATTGCGAGTTAAAAGACCTGTGTGTAGCTAAGCGAAAGCTCCATGTACAGAAGAATGCTCCTTTGCCGGAACAAGTTAGTGCTATTATTCAAAAAAATTCTCCACTAAAGTATAAAGACCCTGGCTGCCCCATAATATCATGTGTGATTGGAAACTATAAAGTAGAGCGAGTTTTGCTTGATTTAGGGACTAGTGTAAACCTTATACCTTATTCAGTTTCTGAGCAATTAGGTCTAGGAGAGCTTAAACCAACTTCTATAACACTTCAACTAGCTGACCGCTTATTGAAAAACCCTAGGGGATAGTGGAGGATGTGTTGGTCCAAGTGGACAAGATTTATTTTCCCGTTGATTTTGTTATTTTGGACACACAGCCTGTGGCTAATGGAAGCACTCAAATTCCTGTCATTCTAGGTTGCCCATTCCTAGCAACTTCTCATGTGGTGATTGATACCAAGAGTGGTGCCATAAAGCTATCTTTTGGTAATATGACTGTGGAATTGAATATTTTTAATGTTTGCAATCCAATTGTGAGTGATAATGATGTTAAAGAGGTGAATTTTATTGGAACTCTTATGCTCGATCAAAGTTCCTTATCATCTCTGGTTGATCCGCTTGAAGCTTGTCTTGCACATTTTAATGGATTTGATGAGGATTTTGTACTTAATTTTGTTAACTCATTGCTGGAATCTGTTCCACTAGTGGACATAGGTACATGGGAAATGCGGTTTCTAGAGTTGTCATCGCCGTTGTTGCCAAGCAATGAAATACCAAATCATGAGTTTAAGCCTTTGCCACCCGATCCCCAGTATGAAATCTTGGAGCCAATAAATGATTATACTATTATCACTCACTCGCATCTTGATCCCACTCGTGGGGAAATAGGATTTGGTGAGCTAAATGAATGCAATAGTGAAATGGGGTGGAATTTTGTCGACGAGGTAAGTGTCTCAATTTTCCCTCGTAAAATTTGTTTAGAGATTTTTCCATTCAAACACATATTCCCACAGTATGCTAATTGTGCCTATGTTGTGATAACGGCTAAAATTTTGACTCACTTGCTCTCACCAGTAATGCAAAGCTTTTTGACTGAGTCAAATGATTTTTTTAGGAATGATCCTTATCTTGTTAACTACAAAAAATGGATAAAAGTTATGTGAAGAGTTCCTGCAATTGAGTAGCTTTCATCGGTTTTTGGTAGTTCGAAGTCCTTTTAATGTCCTTTTATTTTTGTTTTCATTTTTTTTTTGTTATTTACCTATTGCATAGAGTAAACCCAAAGTTGTTCATCGTGGAGGTATAACCCTAAACTTCTCGAGCTTTTGTTCTTTTTGTTACATTGAGGACAATGCATCATTTAGGTTGAGGGGAATGACAACTTATATCAGAAAATTCTTACAATAAAATTTTTTTAAAAACATATAGCTCCCTCAGATTGATGCTTGACTTGAAACTTTAGAAATGGGTGATGACTCAAAAAATTTACTAGTTTGATTGTTTCACTAGGTTTTATCTTGATTTGAGTTTATTGAAGGATTTAAACTTGTGAACATGTGCATTGAAGTGATAATGTTGGCACAGTTCTTTCGACTTATGTTTGGATTGAGGTTATCACTCGTACACCTTGCCTTTACACGAGCATGCTTACATTTTTGATGGAGTGCGAAACTTGCTCTAATATGCATGTTCTTGATGTTGTGCGACAAGTTGAATGCCTATTACAAGACTGACTCTCCCAAAAAAAGAAAGCAACAAAAAGAAAGAAATTTCATGCTTTTCATCTTTTCACTTAGTAACCGAGCCTCTTGCCTCAATAAGCAGTGAGTGTTCGCGTCAAACGATGGAGAGTTTTAAGAATGTCATGCGTGGTTAGCTTGGGTTTGTAGCCTTTTTTACTCAGGTGAGTAAGTCCGTCAGGGTGCTCTTCACACCTAGTGCCCTAAGGCCGTCTGGTTTGGGTGTCGCTATACTAAAGCTCGTTGCAAGGGTCAATTGGAAAGCTTAAGGGACCAAAGCATTGCACAACCACGAAAGAAAAAAGAAATATATATATATATATATGTCTAGCAATAAAGAACTGAGTCCTTCATGTATTAGGCATTTTGATGAGTTGTATGGCATTGAGGACGCAGATATTGGTTTGAGTTGAGACACATCTTGGTGTGGCAAGAAACTACTAAAGGAACTTGTGATGCTTTTCAATCTGGGTATAAGTTGATTGAACTTGTCTAGTGTTGTCTTGAATATGCCATGTTCCCTTGTTTAGCTCAGTTAATGAATGATAATCTTGCTTTAATCTTGTTGGACACTCTTATTAGTCATTATTTTTTTATCTATTGCTATCTTTTGTGGTCTTGTTCAAGTGTCAATTCTAAGGTAATAACAAATTTGGATGTTTGTGGGTATCATCGCTGGAAATTCTCACGAGACTATAACTCGTCCACTAGGGTCACCTACGGGTTTAAAGGCTTGTTGCATGTGCTAAATGCAATTTTGGAATGGTTTACTATTAGTTTATTTAATTATATTTGTTTAGAGTTTAGCTTTTACATTTTGGTGTTGAAATTATTTCTTGGGTCGCCTTGATTGTTAGGGACTAGCAATAAGCTAGTTGATAAGCCCCAAATGTTGCATATATCCGGGCTTATTTCGCTTATCTTGATCACACACACGTGCATTTTGTGCTTTTATATGATTGATTTTGCGCGAGTTGTGTTTTTGAAGAGTTTCAGAAAATTGGAGCTAAAAGGGCGTGTCCAAAGCTCCAAATAATCCCCGGTTATATCCGGAAGTACCCAAGGTCCCTCAACACCATGGAGGACAATCAACGAAGCTTAAAAGTTGACTCAATGAGCTTTGGAAGTTTCAAGGAAGGCCCGGAACAAAGGAACAAGAAATCTAGAGCTATGAGCCTCAAGGAAATCCGACACACTGATAGTAAAAGGCTCATATCTCTCAACATACAAAGGCCATGAAGATGAGACCAATTGGGTTTGAAAGTAGACTCATAGAGCTTTCCAACGATTCAAGAAACGCGGCATTCTGAGTTCGGACGAAGCCGGGGCGTGCCCGCGAAGTCGGGTCAAAAATCTGCCTAAAGATTTGTATCGATACAGACCCCCTCTGTATCGATTCAGATGAAGCCCAGCAAAAATGGAATTGGAGCAGAAGGATCTGTATCGATACAGGAGCTTAGCGTGGGAAGAAATGAAGGTTGGTATCGATACCCAGACCCTTGGTATCGATACCAAGTGGTCCGGCCAGCTATTTTGAGCAGTTTTATGACTTACTACTTATGGAAACTTTCACCTTTTTGGATATTTTAATTGCTTTTAGGATATTTTGTGAGAGAGAAAGTATGTTTGTATATATCTCTCTCTCCCTCTTTCTCTCCCAACTCTCCTTCACTTTATGCTTTAGCCTATTTTTAGTTAATTGCTCTCTTCTCTCTCCTCATTGTTGTGGAGGACTTCAAGCTTTATTTCCTTCAAGAACACTAGTAAGTTTTTAGTTTCGTTTCATTTCTCGTTTATTAATAGTTCTTGTAATCGTTGGATCTTCATATAAATCTAGTTTATTTTCATTTTCGTCGGTTAAATCTTGTCTTCATTTTTTAGCTTTCTCTCTTAAAATGTCACTTAAATAGTTGTGTTTGGTTAATTACCTTAGGTTTAAAGTTGTTCCTACTACTTAGATCTTTCAAGAAATCAAGTTTATTTTCGCATTTGTCATGTTCTTTATTTTCTTCAAGTTTTTAGTCATGATTCTCGTAGTAATGATTGAGTAGTTTACGTAGGCTTGGTCATGGGGTGATTAGCACCCCGTGACTTAGGTTGATTCGCTCTCCTCGCCATGTGGTAAACATTTCTTGTTTAGTAAAGTTACGGGTTCATCTTTATGTACCAAAACCGGGGGTTGTTAACCTCATTGATCTCACGTAGGCAAGAGCTATGCTCTTTGCCACGTGGGATGCTTTGGGCGATGTCACCCTCGGGATTTGCCAATTTCTCAAAGAACCCTAAACTTTACCGAACACCATTTCTAGTTCAAAGATGAGTTCAAAAGCCAAATCTTCCGTTCGGAGAATGAGTTGACCCGAGTCATGGGTGTTGAAATCCCCTAGACTTAGCCTTAGTTTAATTTAGTCTTTAAATCAAATTCCTAGTCATTCTCGAAGTTGAGAGAATTCCACCCCAAATCTCAAGTCATAGTTTGCCGCTTCAAGGCTAAAAACCATCACGCGCAAGACAAATTTCACGTTCGGTTCCTTCGGTCTCTGTGGATTCGATCCGGTCTTACCGATAACTTGCTAACTCCGACACTCGCCCTACGCTTTGGGCACGCTATTAAATAACAAATTATGGAGCAAAGCACTAGTCGTGGGGTGTGATGAACAGTCAAAAGTGTATGTTGATTCCATTAATTTTGGGTAATATTGCACTTTTATTATATTAGTTCTCCTAATTTATGCTTGATTGTTAGTAACTGATTAATTTTATCTTTGCAGAAAAATTTAGGAATTTAAGACGATTTCAAGAGCTTTGGAGTTATTGTAGAACAAGCCCAAGGGTAATTGGATAAAGATGGGAGAAAAGTGCCAAAGAAGAAGCCCGACACATGTTTTCTGCATTGAAAAGAAGGGTTCAACCCGATATGTTGTAGTGGAGAAGATGTTTGAAGAAGGCCCAAGGTGCCTAAGAGTCAAGGAAAAACCCAAACAAAAACAAATGTCCAGAGCTGCATGATATCAATACCCCAGAATGGGGTATCTATAGCAGTCGACTAGCAAAAAAAATAGAATGAGTTGGTATACATACCACTTGGCTTCGAGCAGATTTTCAATAATTTTTCAGATTTGAAGGGGGGTTTCAACCCAAGCAAATTTCTTGATTCTAACTCAAATTCAATACTTTCAAACATCAAATAGGCATAGAGGAGTGGAAAATCATCAATCAATTGAGGTATTTAACAACCAAATTCATAGATCAAGAACCCACCAAGAAGAAAACCCATTTTAATGTTTGAAATCATGATGTACTAGAAATCTTTGGCCTATACACGAATATATGCAACAATCAACAATATACAACTAGAGGGAGTAGAAATTTGTCCCCTACCTCAAAGATTAAGCTTCCAATAGGTGAGAAATGAAACCCTAACCCTTGTTCTTGAATTTCCAACCAAAATACACCTCCTCCAAGCGAAACCAAAGGTACCCGAACACCAAATAGCACGAAGATGAAGGATCTTGGGTTGGATCTTAAAGTGGTGAAGTGTTGGAGGTGGATTTGTCAAAGGAAATGAAGAAATATTTGAAGAGTGGAGGAAGAGAGAGGGGCTAGTTGTCGTAGAGAGAGAAATGTTTTGTTTTTTGAAAAAAAAAATCATCCCCACACATGTGTATATACACACCCCTAATTGCACATGCATCCCATATGTTTCTAATGTGTTTAACATGCAACCACATGCAATTACCAAGCTCACATTGGCCCACTTTACATTTTTAAACATTCATCACACTTACCCAACATTATTTTTGGAAAATCATTTAAAACACGGATCCTTACATGAGTGACGTGTGTACAATATACCTAATTATCCAAACATTATGTTATATGTATATGTAAGCTTAATCTCTCAAGTCTACTAACCTATTAGAACACTATCATTTCCTAAATCTATCCTATAGCCACCCTTCCCCCTTAAATCCCTCTCACTCATTCCCTTTGTCTAACCCATGTGTACCCTTTCTATCCTTTCAACCTAACTACTCCATCCATCCCAAAAATATAGTCCCTCGTTCCATTCTCACCGGATAGAAAATCAATTATATCTTTCAAACGGTAATACATTTCATATGCAATATGGATTTTGTTGATAGATCTCAATTAAATATAAAATACAAAGTTTTTGAAATCCCTTAAAACATTATAGATTATAAGATATATTATATGGAAAAGTGGCACAAACTCTCAAAAGGGACTATATTTTTGGGATAGAGGGAGTATAAAAATATCCTTCTGGGAGCAAACTAAAACCTCACTCCACTTTCTATTTTTTTGTATTCGGTTAGAGAGAGAGAGAGAGAGACACTTTTGGCAGAAAAGAGAGGGACTTGATTGGCATCCCACCTTGTACCATCAATAGCTTAATTGAATAATCAAAGCTCTGATGTTGAAGCTTTGTGTGATTGGTTGTTGAAAACCTTGAACGGGGGTTTGGAAAGAGGGTGGTTTTTTGGATTGGTGGCTTTCGGCTTGCGGGATTAGAGGGCTTTTGCACAGATGGCGGAGAGGGATTTGCATGTGCAACGAATTGTTTTGGGTTAGAAATTGTGGTGGTGTTTTTTGTGTCACGAAACCTTTAGCTAAGACCTCTATTTATAGGGACTTTCAATTTTTGGGATAAACCCGAAGATTTTCATCTTTATCGTGATCTTCGAGAGTCCTCGTCGTGTACAGCAGGCTAGGGTGGCCAGATTCAAAGTTCTTCTCGGATCAAAATTGCTTGCGTAACATTCCAGAATAACCAGCACATCGATGTGCCGATCAATTTATGACTTGTGCTGACCTGTTCATCAATCTCACAGGGATATAGATGTGTTGGGTTGGTTCATTGATTCACCGGGCATTGAATGCTTTTGGCGACCGGATGTTGTTATTGAGCTTGGACATGTGTTAAAGGCTAAAAAGGTTTACAGGTAGAAGTTCAAAAGGTTCTCAACTTACAAGTCCGGTCATCATCAGGCATGCTCAAGGCAGGGGCTTAAAGCATTTGTAAAGTTAAATTTGGGTATCTACACAAACCAAAACCTCATTCCACTTTCTTTTTTCTTTTTTGTATTTTGTCGGTCGAGAGAGAGAGGGGGAGAGAGAGAGAGAGTTTTGGCAGAAAAGGGAGGGACTTGTGTCGATGAATGTGATGGTTGAGTGTAGTTTTGCACATTGACGTAAATAGGTGGAGTGTTGGATAAGAGATTTGGGTGGAATAATGCTTGGAGTGTTTGGGAGTAAAAGTGAGTATGCAACTAGCCTTAGATTTTAGTTTGGATCAAGGAGGCAGTTTCCATTTGGCATTGATATTTCATTGTTGCACAGAGAGAGTTTAGTCCGCGGCTATTTTGGCCAACAACAATCAAATTTTTATAAGAGGCTTTCTGAGATGGAAGGTTTGATCGAATGGTGTAATCATGGATGATCAGGAATAGATTTTAGGACGTAGTTCTGGGTGATGATATTTACATATATAACGGCCGTGATCATTTGAGGTAACGCGGGAAGTATACGATACGCTTCCCATTTCCGGAATCCTTTCCTTTTTATCATTTTGTACTCCATTTGAATATCTCGTGTTAATTGTTCAAAACCTATGGAGTTTTGTTCAAAGTGGAATATTTGTATTTGTTATGATATTGTTGGCTAAAGTTCCATAGAACTGTTTAGTACAGTGATCGAGTGACCTTGCCGATAGCTTGGCCAATACCCTGCATAAACCAAGTAGGCTTGGTGATGCTGGTGAGGGGGGTCATTGATCATCATGTACTAAGGAGGGCTGGATATGAGGTCTCTGTGATATGTTAAATCGGCTTGATAATCGTTGTTCATTGATTCCACTTAAATGCAAACATTGATATCTTTGTTGTATCGTGTACTTCCTGGTGATTTTTATTTTTCAGGTGGAGGTTGGAGATTTAAAAATGGGAAGATTAAAGTGAGAGATCTTTAGTGTCTATGATTAGTGATTCGAGTTTTTGCACATCGAAGAATAAATTTGTACTTGCAGTATTTAGGGGTTTATTTAATCAGAGGCTTTATTTTATTTTGGTGATGTATATTTGGTGTCGCGCCCGGGATTTCGACCACCCGATTGAACGGTGGCCGATTGATCCAAGTGATATTCAAAGCGATGCGGTTTTGTAAAAGCACGGGTTTTACAGCTATGACTAAGCCATGTTTGTTATTTATGAAAATAACTCAGAGTGGCCACTTGACAAAATTCTCGGTGTGTCAAGTCACCATCAAAAAAGTTGTTTGTGAAAATGCCTCAGGTCTGAAGACCCGGTTTTGTTTGATAGAAATGCCTCGGGTCTGGAGACCCGGTTTTGTTTGATAGAAATGACTCGGTTTTTTGTTTGGTCTGCAATTTTAGAAAAGAAAAGGTTCGGTAATTCACCGTTACGTGTAGGGAAGCCAGAGCACCCTACCCCGCCCTTTCGGCACTTGGAACAGACTTTTTCAACATGAGTAAACGAAAACTTGTGACAACATACATACATACAATGAAAAGAGATAGTCTATTTGAAAATAAATTGTTTTACATTGCATAAGACTTTTACAGCAAAAAGGGAATAGATACAAAAGTAAGATTTGGACCAAGCCCAGGTCTTATGGTTGCCTACGTATCTCCGATCTTAGGAGAATCAGGTCATCACGTAGTTCAAGCAAGTAAAAAGGTTTTATCTGGGACCGAGCCGTCATCCGGCTGCCTACGTATTCTCCGGCCTCAGGAGAAATTAGGTCTCACGTAGTTCAAAAATAAAGCTGAAGTTCGAGAGAAGTTAACAATTGTTGGGGATTTGCACCAGCGGGATATGGAGACGTTTCTACCATACACGGGGGACGGCATTAGACTCCGGCGGTGACAAAAATTCACTACACCAAATATCACTTTTAACGGCAATTTTTTTAGTGGTACTTAAAAAAAATGCCTTGAAAAGGTATTATTTGTGGTAGTAATTAAAATGTCTTTATAAATACTCGTTAACGGCATTTTTTCCCAAGTACCGTTAAAAGGATGGGTTTTTTTCGGCAAATTTGGTGCCAAAATTTTTTGCCGCCAGCGCTCCTTTGTTTCCCGCTTATTGTATTTGGTATTTCCCTCTTATTTTTTCCCCTTTAGCCAAACACGCCCCTCACTTTCTATCAAGCCTAGGGTACTGACCAGAATATTGAGAAAAAGAGAGATATCAATCGTGTAATTAGAGCGAGAGAGAGAGAGAGAGAGAACGCACTCCGGATGGTCGATCTTCAATCAACAGCGAAGGTAATCTCTCTCTCTTGTTCTCTCGCTCTCTCCTCCCACCTCTGATCATGTTCTAATTTTGCTGAAATCGATTGGATAACTAGGGTTTTTGCTTCCTTCAAGTGCCTCGAACGCTGTAGCACTACTGGTAATTTACCCTCCTCCTCTCTCATTCATCTTTCTTCTTCTTTCCCACCATCGATGCCTATGTGAAAAGCCCTAATTTTTTCCTTTAACAGTTTATCTTGTTATCATGTATGGTGCCAATTTGGGGTATATTTGTTTGACTGGTTGGCCCTTTTTTTTTGGAAGAAACAAAATCACTAATCAGTGTTTTGGGATGATGGTGCATGTGCACAAAAATCCCCAATTTATGTTTGCAATCTTTTCACAGAACGAGTAGTCAACTTTGCTATTTTAGGCATTGAAAAAATTAAAGATATAATATTGGTCATTTGGTTGGTATGTTGTGTCTTTTGCCGTTTTGCTAGGTCATTAGCCGTGGTATGATTTGATACTACTTGAAACTTTATTCAAGTGCATGCGTGATTTTTATCCTCCATTTTTATTTTTTTTATTTTTCATATTCAAACCCCAAGTTGAGCTTAATTTTCTCTAGCTGCACATGGGAAGGAACAGAAACTGGAAAAGTTAAACATTTGGACCCCTCATGGGTAGAATTGAATACCCTTTAGCTTGGTCAAGTTTTTTGATCATTTTAAGAAGAACGTGAACAAGAACATAATCACTTTACGCACAAATAACAACTACCTTTAACAATCCAATAACTCGTAAATTAATAGGATTTATAGGAAATGAAGAGATATACTCTCTTATGAAAACAGTCAATATGTTAATCAACTCAACTCCCTTAGCCAAGAGACTTATTACAATAGCAAAATTTCTAAACCTATCTACCATTCCTAAAAGGGTCTTGCTAACCTCCTCCCAGTACGTGGAAGATAAGATGCATATAAGGACAACCTAGTTCGGATATCAATGCACGTTTCACGGATGTCAATATATTTTCTCGGAGATATATGCACTTTCTATTCACATTCTTAGCGGTAGTTTTCGGTGGTTGTCCTTATGGTTATTCTTTCCATAGTTCTATTCCTACTCATGTCCCTAGAAATTTGGCATTTATAGGCCCAGTTTGTTCCATGGAGTTAAATCCTCCACCTTAGTCATGTAGCCACACTGGATGCTACTATTTTTATTATGTTTTTCTATGTATATGTTGGACTTATTCGTTTCCACAAAGCTAATAATCTTAGTTTCTTAAAAGTACTGAAGAGTAGTTAGAGCTTAATCACCGAAATCTTGCATGGAGTCTAGATTTTTTTGGCTTATTGTTTTTGTTGGCTTAACTTGAATGTACCTCTTAAGTTACTTGAATATGAGTCTTAAGGTAAGAACCGGAGACATGTAAATCTCGAAGTAGACTTTGGTTTTATTTTTTGTGTTCCTTTAATTTATTGGTTTTTTTTTTTTCCTACAGATGGATGTATTTTGGATGTTGAGAACACTTATGAATGACTTTATCAAACCAAATGGCAGTATGCCTCGTGTTGGTATTGGTTCTTAATTGTTTGGTATTGGTACGAAGAGACCCACAAAAGAAAGAATGGAGGTAATGTTGATGAAGCATCGACTGAAGCTATGGTATGTTTATTTTTCTGGTTTTGCAACTTAGTCGTTTTATTTCTAACTTTGGGACTCCTTGCCTCAAGTCTCATTCTTTAAGTTCTCACCAACTTATTATCGCCCAATCAATGTACGAAGTCTTACTATTTGCCTCTTTGGTTGCCATGGAACCTCCAGTAATATACGCCTTAGCATCTCTTTCTCTCTCAAATGCAAATCTTGCTCAATTTGTTTAGTATTTAACGATAATATCTTGATCCAACCTACTAAAATTCAACCTAAGTGATTGCACAGTTGTTGACTTCAAGATATCGATCTTTGGAGGGAATCGGGAGATCGTCTGAATTTGATGTGGAGTGAATGTTTGGCTTTTGTTTTCTTCTTTCTCTTTGTTTTCTTATTCATCCTTTGGTTGGAATTTTGGGGTAAACTGAGGCAGTTTTTCTTTTGCTGATCAAAAAAGAAAGAAAAAGTTACTAAAACTCAATGTTGCATTATCCAATTAGTTACTGGGGTTAAGTATGTGGGAACCTCGCTTGACCCTTAATTCCATTACTTATCACATACATGCATTTTTTTGTCAACCGTTGTACGATTTAAGGTAATAAGCACAAACTTGAGAAATCTTTAAAGGTGATGTACTGATGTTTTTATCATTATATTTTAAGTGTAGTCCCAGTTCTTTCTTGTAAATATGGATTTCCTTTTATTGATGGCAAGAGACGTAATATGTCTGTAAATAAGAATAAAAAGTACTCATGTTTATTCCCTTTTTTGTAATTTATAATAGTTATTTTCCCAAATTGCCCTCTTAACTTTTAACAATACCGCAAGGAAATTGAGATGGAACAGTATACATATCGAAGGAGAGAAGCAAGGAAGATACCACTCTGTCTATTAAGCTCTGATTCTTATGAAGAGTCAACTTGTACATTATTTCTTTTGTTGAAGATAGAAACTTTCTTAGTTTATAGCTTTTGAACAAAGAAATTTCTATTGACACGAAGCCTATTTAATTTGCAATTATTGCTAGCCAATTCTCATTTGCTAAAAGTAAATGTGCAATGCTTTTTAGCAGGAGTGCAGCTTTTAAGACCAATGCCTTATGTGAGGAAAGCTGGCTTCTCACATGAGTTCGGAAAGCTGCTAATTTGTGGTTTTCGATAATGCCAGTCAGCGTAGGAACGGAGGCTTGATGTTCAGCATGGTAAGCTTTCTTGTCACATAACTCTCGATCAGCAATAGATGTGGTGCTTTTTCTGGATATGAAATTCCACCTTCAAAAGATGACTTCACATTCTGGACTTTGGGTAGTGTCACGTGCAATTGTTTTGGACAAAGGAAAGCTGCTGGGACTATAAACGAAATAGAAACTTTGGTAGCTCCAGGGCTTGAGTGCTTGTTTTAATCGAGATTTACATATTATTATAAAAGAATCCGGATCATATCCGTGTAATATACAAAGTTACAAAAATAGTAAATGTTATGACTAATCGTTTTTAAAGATTTTTTTTTCTCTCATCATCCCATGTCAATCTAGCTTTTCCATAACTTATTTAGTTTTATCCGTTATTCTATTTGGGACATAAACTTATGGTGACATACCCTATGATTTCCATGTATGATTGAACGTGTCATCAACGCGTATGTGTCCTACATTTCATAAAAATGTCATTCATGTGTTTGTGTCATATCCGTGTCCCGTGTTTGTATTCATGCTTCTTAGGTAGTAATCTTAGACATGAATACTGTAAGCAGCAAGGTTGTTAGATTGGAAGGCATTTCAAATCCCTCCATGATCATATTCTCCAATAAGAATGGGGGGTTGACTCATTTTCTAACGTAAGGAAGCTTTTGGATATGTGAAACTACCTAGATTGTGATGTTTGACAAAGAAGCAAATTGGACAATGGGTGTGTGTTTTACTCTGGTCCTTCATCCTCTTTTTTTTGGCGAGACTTGAATGTTTCTTTCATGCTTCTGCGGAACTTACATTTTGTTTCTGGTGCTGAAGCAATCTGCGACATCTTAAGGAATATGATATTGGGAATGCATGACTGAGGTGTGGTGTGATGTAACACTAAATCTAATGATTGAAGGAAAATGAGAGACAATACTCGGCATTGGAATTTCTTTTACTTTGTGCTAGACCATCCTTTTTTTTACTATGTTTCTGGTTGCACCTCGCCTA